>JAAVTH010000263.1:0-161166 GCA_011947325.1 Phytophthora macrochlamydospora
TTTAGGCACTGATGGAGAAGAACTCTTTGAACTGGGCATTCCAGTGCGCTACTTTCTTGAGATTGACCAACGAGGAGCGGAGACGTACAGGTTTAAGAAAATGGTGCACGAAACTCCTTTACTACTGTGGCATCTCTCAGCGAGAGAATCGAAGCGAGGGTACTTGGATGCATTGCAGAAGATTGCTGCTTTGGACAGCAGTTTTACGAATGACAGTAGTGGAGTGGACATTCAAATTCCAATTGGACTGATGTATTGGCGGAGGGTAGATGAACTCTGTGGAGAGGCGCTCGGATCAGGCACTAGAGACGAACTTGCAGCTATTATGGCAGCTGAACGAGAGATCAAAAAGCAGTGGGAAGACTACAACAGGCTCCACTCGGGACTACACATTCCGCCGGGAACGCTGCAATGCACGTTCGAACCGGTGCTGGCAAGCCTCGAATCGGCATCGCTGACGGCTCAGAGCATACAGATGATACAGCGGATGATGCGTGAGAATGTTTGGTTCTCACAACTCGATCTGCACGTGGACTTTCGCGAAGATCTGACTTGTGACGATCGGAAATTGGTGAGTGTTTTTGGACAATTCATGAGGAATGTATTTGCTAAAACACCTCGGGCTTCTGAACTAGCTAGCACGAGCTACTATCCGTTGAGTGACAATGGCAATGGGCCAAATTCGCTGCAGTTGGGTTCGGTTCATTTATCATTTAGTAGCGAGGTGGCACCCCAAGACGTTGAGGCAGTTTTCTCTGCTATGGTTTTTAATCAAACGACCAAGAAGATTTCAGTCAATATGCGCGAACTATCAAGTATACGAAACACAGCCGAAAGTTGGAAATGGCTGGCTTACGGTATCTTCTCGAAGCGAGCACGGAGATACTCGGCAGTTGAAGCGATTGAGATCATGGAGATCGTAACAATGAGTGCAGAAGATATGGAAGCATTCGCAGCTGTCGTGAATTCCAACCGTCCAGAAGAAGAGCTGTTTGGTAGCTCCCAGGCAATCTCGGCAGTCGCACTGCTACACTGAAACCTAGTGCTTCAATCCGCTGGGAATTTACTGCTCGAGGGCTTCCTAAACGAAGCTCTGATCTGATAGTGTTTGAGACGCTTATTGAGAATGTTCGAGCGTTCAGTGACGATGGAGAAAGCGAGTTCGTAGAGGTTATGATTCCAGGTTTAGGCCGATGCCAAGTTCGGCGTGAAGATTTGGCCTTTGATGAGCCCAGTGGGGTAGAAGCGACCATGCCCGGGTTAATCTCGCTGCTTGTTTAGCAACTCTGACTGTGAGTGTGATTACAGTGGGTTACCGAGGTTTCTTGAGACTGTTGGAAAGTCTTTAAAGTCGCTGGAAACAAATGACCTAGACCCCCTCAACTGCATCGAATCGAGCCGGAGATGAAGCAGCATTGGGCTCTTCGAAGCTGTCCCAATTTGCGATATCTGGCATTAGACGACAATGTTTTTGTTGGTGTTGACCTCAATTTTGACGACTACCACAGAATAGGCAGGCCTCTTCCATCACTAACTTTAAGCTGGTACGATGATGTCAAAGCACTTGTGGCGCAGTTGAGCAACACGAATGATCCGCTGAGTCAGTGCGTCCAAAAGGTGCGCATTGACACTTGCCCTCTTGATGAGGAGGTGGATCAATCGGCCAAGGTAGCGACCGCACTTCTGGAGATGCTCGAATTGAATCAAACTCTGGAACACCTCGAGGTCGTCGCTACGCCCAATTATTTCCAGTACTTCGACGCCTTGCGCAAGCACCATCTCACGATACTGAAACGAGTACGTGATCCGCCAGCGAAGGAGAACAAACTCGCGTTTCTGAGCGTGATGTCGAGTGGCAATAGCTGTTCGCAGCCGAAAAGGCAAAGACCAGCAAAGTCTCAGACGAGGCCACTTCCAGACCTCACCCAAGCTCTCGTTCGTGAAATCTTCACGTTTGCCTCGACACCCATCACAAGGCGAGTTTTCTTCTACAAAAGAACATAATGGTGGCCTGGAGCTCACGATAGCCTGATCAATATTTCCAACTGAAGGTATGAAGCAACACTGTGGTTTCCATTGCCCTGGTTTCATGGCCAAGTACCCCTTTGGAAAAAAAAAAAATCCTGTCCGTCGCTTTTTATCGTCGGCGGAAAACGATCTTTCTCATTAGCGGGAACGAGCTTGAGAATCTCTATCTACGATGCAATGACGTCTGATGATTTGTTAACCGTTCTGCCTTGGTCAATTTGGGTATCCAATGCAGCTGCGCCGTAAACACCGCAAACTCAATGCGAGACTGCTGGGTCGTTTCTTTGGAATTTAATGCGATGCTTCAAACACCTCTCGTAGGGTCTTCGCAAAGATTGCCGGAAGATACCTTTCCATGTTAGACATGCCTACGGCGACGACTTCGAAGTCAACAGAGTGTGCGGTCGCGTTCCTGTGCCGTAGAATGACAACGTCGCGCCTGAACATTGTACTTCTGCCGAAATCTGTTTAACTATAAGCTAAAGCGTCACGTGGGTATGCTTATCAGGAACGCCAGGATTAAAGCAGAGGAGAACCTTGTTGCCCAAGTGAACGGACTTCGAAAGCACCCCAGTTTTCGTGAAAGCGGCAGCCCGAGAGGGACCAACCTGTACGAATGCCACTGTGGACTGTGAACGATGCACCAAAGTGCGACTACTAGACGAGGATCTCCTCGAGAACGTGCGAGTGCACTGCATTGAATTCCACAATAAACGACCCGGAACTTGAGAACAGTCTCGTGTCGACACTTACGGTGAGGTCGTCGCTAGATATGAGCCATGTCAGAAATTCTAGTTGCTTCCTTTTGGAACTGACATCGAGCGGTTTACATGCCCGACAAACACTCATCTTCCAGGGAGGAGCTATTGGAAACCGGCACGACGAAGAGCAAGTCAAAAGACTGGTATCACATGAACATACTCATCAGGAGCACCAGGATTAAAGCAAACCACGATCTATTCCCCCCACACACACGCACACCGAAAGCACTCCCAACTATCGTGGAAGCGGCAGCTGCGGGGAGGAAAAGGAAGACAACACGACTGTATCTGGCGCCTGAAATACCGGTGTGTGTTTGAAGAGCTTTCACTCAAAGCTGCCGCTGTAAAATGAATTTGACGATGGGATCAAACCGACGATATGTAGTCGAGGAATGCTTTCACGTTTTCAGTGGTGTCCCTTGTGAATATCTGGAGACCAACGAGGAGATTGTTTTGGAACGGCCATCGATTCACTTACTCACGACAGGAGGTGTGTCAGTGGAAAGATGCTCTGCTCCTCTTGCTTCGGCTGGAGCTGTTGGTCGTGCTGAAGAGGACTAAAGAGGACCCAGATGCGTTCATTTTTGACGTTAGGTGGTGTATTTCCACTACCTAGTTTAGATCAGCTAAACTCAGCCGCTTTGGTGAGTTGCGGGCTTGAGTTTTGGCCCACCACACGGTGAAGCCTTTCCAAAGCACCCAGTTCTCGTGGTATTGGAGCATGCCCGGTGCCCCGTCCTTGCGAATCGTGTCGATATTCAGGTGCTTTCCCAAAGAGTTCGGGTCCCAGCCCCGACTTTTGATCGTCGCGTACGCATCGTCCAACAGCTTTTGTTTGTTGCCAGCAGCCTTCCACATTTCCCAATTCTTGCCGGTGGGGTCGTTCGCCTTTAGCCAGGCCTTAAACTTGTGGTCGTCGAGAGTGTGCAACGTCTTGGTGTACAGGAACTTGTTGACGACTTGCTGCAGTTTCGGCGGTGCCGCGCGCTCCTCATCGTCATCGTCGGGTTCGTCGCCCCCATCTTCGGCGTCTGTATCCCCGTCATCGGCCGTCTTGCTGGATTGCAGCAGTTTCCTGGTTGGGGCGCCATCGATCGAACCGACTAACTCTGGAGATGAGATTTCGGACGCAGTGGAAGTTTGCAACCGTTCGGAAGAAATCGCCGCGTCACTGCTTGACAAGGTGGCGACTGCGGCAAGCCCGGCAAGGAGAATGGCGACCGGTCGCATGGAAGTCTTGAAGCTGAAGGGGGCTTGATCTTGGTTTGGAAAAATTGGAAGTGAGCTTTAGGACAGTACGCTGCGCAGTTGGCTGGAGCCGTAGCAGTAGATACGAACGCCTCGACGTCATTAGATTGGTGGGCTGTTTGCTGGATGTAAGGTCTGTCAATTTGAGCATATACTGTGGAAGAAGCTAAGCTTCTTCTACCAGTCCTTTGTGCATCAAATAATCCTAGTTTAGTGTGAAAAGCACGGAAGCGAAAGATGAAAGCGTACCTTAAACGTTGTCAACATAACCTGCGTGCATCAAGATATGCTGACATAAATCTTGCTCGAGAATGCTTAGAAGAGTGTGCTGCGACCGTGACGACGGAAGATGCAAGCGAGCAAGACGAACTTAACTACTATTTTGCCAGACAACGATACAAAGAATAACACCATGATGAATGGAATACCGGGGCTTTGAACAAACCGTGACTGCAGCTGAAAAAGTACCAAGTTCTTCTTTCGGTCGCCACGATACGAACTTCAAAATACTCCATTTCGATCGATACGAACTTCTGCTGGTGAAGAATCAACCGATCCTACTGAAATCTGCCATGGTTTTCAAGAGCATTGGGGAAAATATCCGGCGACCCTCACTTCTCAACTGAAGAACGGGAGATTGGCATGGCGTCTCAACAAACCTTGCTAGCTAGCATCGAGCGCTGACTATCCTCAGAGGTGACCAGGGATCTTGACAGCGAATTGACGCGGAGGAGTTTGCCTTTGCGATCAAGAAACTAAAACCTCACCCAGCACCGGGTCCAGACGGCTTCACCAGTGATTGTTTTCGACTAGATCCGGAGAAACACTAGCGATATTTTTGGATATCAATTGGAACGTGGGATTCTACTTCCACATCAGCGATATTCCTCGGTGGCGCTACTGTTTAAAAACGAGACCGATCTGAACCGGGAAACTTTCGGCCGATCACACTGATGCCCGTTGAGGTCAAGATATTATCGCGAGTATTCAGGAACGACATTCATTTCCAGGAAACGACAGCTGAAGTGCCAAATATTCTCAATCTGCTGAGCTCGTGTAAGATGCACTACCAATTCCTCTACCAACACGCCCATGAGCTTCACTGCAACCGCGCTACTGTGGTCTGTGTGCTGCAACAACTTGGTTTTGATCCGCTAGAAAACAATATCCCGGAGCCGATGCACCACATGTGGACGACATGAACGTAACTCTCACGGGTAGATAGTTTATCTCGTTAAGACGAGAAATCCGCTAAACAGTCAATCAATTCAATTTCCTTCCTTCCCTGAATGGTCTCGGCAGTTTTGATGTGTTTGTGCAGCCACCACACAACATCCCAGTGTTTACCGCTCGCTGCAGCTTCCATACAAACTCCACAAGGAATCTGTTTCCAATGCCGATTTTCCTCCAACATTTCCAGGACCCATAAATTGCCTAGTGCTGCAGCCTCGTACACCACTCCCTCGTCAATTTCACAGTCTGGGAAATGGTCCAATGCCCATTGGATTTTGTCTTGATCCCCGCCATAAGTCGCCTCGGTCGTAACTTGAGTAAACTCCCACTTGAAATAGTGGGGCTCGGTGTGAACGAGTTTTGCCACGCTCCAGACGGGACTATCAATGACTCGAAGGCCTCGTGTCCATGTCAAATCCAGCAGCTTTGTCGATCCCAGGCCATCCAGTTTACAAGCACAGTCGAGTGACATGTCGTCCACGAGGAAGTCCGGGATTACTGCGCCACCACCATAGCTAGAGACGTCAACCGAGGATTTCCCTGGAGAATGAAGGCGACAACCGTCAACTGCATCTGAGCAGCCGAGTTAATTCTTTGGAGTGCGCTATTTTTCAACCCTCTGGGTTCTTCTCAGTTGTACCCAGGCCGGTGAGTGCTGTTGTCCGAGGTAGAAGCAATAATTGTGTTCATCAACAACAGAAACACGTTTCAAATACTTATCGCCAAGAACACCAATCTCTTCTGCATGACATTTTCAGGCTTGGTCCTCGGGCAAAGCGATATCACCAACAGATTCGTCCTAGCTCCCAGTGCAGCATTCTTGAATGTTTACACGACAACTTCCATAGCAGTAGCGGTATAATTCAACCACTCAAGAAATGAACGCTCTGGTTCCCGACAAAACTGGATTGAGCCGCTTCAACTTGGGCCCATACAAAAGCCCCTATTTGGCTGCACATGTATACACAAGATCCACGCCTAACCTGCTCGTAAGCGGCTGATTCATATAATTGTCAACACTCTGCTTGGTTTCAGGCACCTTCTGACTCTTGAGAGAGAAGTCGACCAGAAGTGTTACTGGAAAACTTGGTGGGGGCTTCTGGAATGATCGATTTGTAGGCGATGGGATTCCTGCATGGTGTATGAAGGGAGAACTTTACATGTCTTGCTGCCCCACCTCGCTGAGTCACCTGTTGCTGTACACCACACCACCATTCCAGTGTTCACATCTCTGTCTATTTATTGCTGCAATTTGTCCAGTTTACGCTTGAAGTGCTTCGTAGGCGTTAGCAGTACTGAGCAATTGCATCTCGAAGGGTACACGCTCGTGGTCTGCGGTCTTGTGCGTGAGAGAGAGCCACGTTGCTATTGTTAGCCAGCTGCAGCGAGGCTAGGAAGAGACGGCACACTTCAAACTGACTTTTGCCTCCCACCAGCGTCTCGAATAAAACTGTCTCCATATCATCATCACCTTCGCCGGGGTCTAGTCTAGCACGTTTGTTGGTCTTCTTGTTCTTCTTCGTGGCTTTGCCGTGTTTGTGAAGACTTTCCTTCTCTAGACGTCCGACAATCTCCCGACGATGCGAATGGATGTCGAACGGAGGGTGATCTCGGTATGCGTTTGGCTGGCGCCAAGGCTACTGGGAAAGATATCGCGAGAGAGCTATCGCTGCAATCGGTTGAGTCGCATCTTGCTGGCGACGACAAAAGAATGCACTAGGAATGCGATCCCACAATATGTTTGGGGTGCCGATCTGACCTTGAGCAGCTCTGGACGGTACCGAGTATGGAACTGCGGCAATACTTGGTGAGCTTGGCGAGGAGCGTTTTATAGTTTTTGCTGCGGTGTTCCTGGCGCGGATGCGAGAAACGAACCCTGCATGGATGAAGATATTTTCTTCTTTTTATTAGTGGGGAAATGAGGCAAGGCTTGGGTTGATGTTGTCACTCAACGGATAAAAAATGATGCTCGTTACGAACGTCATTGTCGAGACGTATGGACTTGTGTGGCAACTTCCGTTGCGCCGCCGCTGGGTTCATCAACTCGAGAAAGACGATGGAGACGAGGACCATCGCAGTAACGTCAATCTTGCTCTATTTACTTTCCTTTTGTATCTTAAACGGATGCTGCGGATATTTTCTTCAGTTAAGTAGAACTGGACCCGATCAACTGAATTGTCCGTCCACACAGACCTTACCAAGGATATCGTCCGGCAGGCCTTGGTGGATGGCCGCAGCCTCCATTACTCAAAATGCCAACTACCGGCAAAGACGACCAATTCAACGGAGCCGCCTCCGGCGACGGTGCAAGCAAGACGGGCCTAATAAATCGGAAATGGTCCCGCAGCAGCAGTGATGGCGGGTTTGGACTGTTGGAGTCGACGAAATCGTCACCACCTGATCCTGGCGATATAATCAATGACAAAGAGTCTGTTGAAGAAGAAAACACTGAGTTGGCGATACTCCGGGTCGACGTGCGCTGGGACCGTCTATTGATTGCGACGGTGATTGCCACTGCTGTAATGTTAACATTTCTCATCCTGTTTCGCGGCAAGGGTAGGAGACTGGACCTTGTTTCCGACATCACAAATGCTGATAAACAAAAGGCGAAAAGCGACGATTACAACGCCATCTCGGGCTTTATCGTTGCAGCCGTGTTGAAACCGATTGGAAGTGCGCTATCGATGCTAGTATCTGTGGCGTGTTTGAGCTTTATTCCAAGAGCGACACTGCAGATCGGGTCGCGCCCATACATTTTGACGGCGCTACTGGGAGCTTTTGTGTCTTTTCTGGTGACAAATGGCCTGAACGCGCTCAATGTTCAACTCGTACCTGGGGATCCAATTCAAAAGATAAGTCTGTCAGACCTAATGCTCTCCAAATCGACTGCTGCTGTTGATTCGATGCGGAACAAGTCAACCACCGAAGAGCAATCTGGGAATTCGGTGCTGAACACGATTCTTCGTACGCACCTGATTGACCGAGACAACAGCTACGAGAAAGGGATGATCGTGTCACCAATTTGGTTTGGATTTGGATATCGTTCGTGGCATCAAGAAACCCTGACAACAGCGCGGAATTCAACCAGGTCTCTAGGTCCCTTTCATTTGGATGCCACACGTATTGCACGAGAGTGAGTTGCCGATGAGCGTCGGAAACGCGTCGTATCTTGCATCAGCAGCCGCTGCAGCGCTACCGTGTTTGATGAATGCAATGACAACGGGCGACAACATAAATTATAGCGTCCCATACCTGTGGGACTTTGATGTGATGAGTCCCACTAGCGTCCTGTCGGAGGCCGACCTGGAGGCACTGCCACGAACAGACCCCTTCAACAATTCGACGCGTCTGCTGCGCCAAATGCTGCGCAAATCCACCAACATTTCTGTTGACGATGTCAACGTGTCCTATGAAAGCGTTAACCTGAGTGACTCGGTCGTGTTCAACGCACTTACTCTCGACATTCCGACAAAGGTGTTGAAAGATGGTCACACGGACGACGACGGGTTTTTGTGCTCCTCGAATGGTTGTGTGGTCATTGATGCGGATGATGTCTTTGGCGCCGGATTCGAAAACATGCAGCCATTCGTGGTCGCCAGCGCAGTTTGCGACAACTACGGGACTGACCTCCTCAAGCAATACTCAGATTATCCTTCGAGCGAGTGTCAACAGTCAAACTCATCAATGCTTGTCGTCGGTCTGGGCAAAAACTTGTCGGGGATAGCTTCAAATCGATCAAGGATGATGAAGTCTTCTCCACAGTCCGGTTAAGTGGCGCCCATTTGGTCTACTCGGTGACATTTGGCATACTTTCGTGGAGCGTTGAAGACCTGGACAAGACGTATGGTGCGTCATGCACCCAGGGACTTGATTGCCGAGGTGTTCGCTACAATTTAAACGCTAGCGATGTGCTCATGGTCCAACTCGCTAAACTACCTTTAGACGACCTTGGTGTTTTCTCGTTCGCCGATCACCTGAATAATGAGAACACCTGTTGGGACATCAGTTGGGAGCCACTGGTTGCCAGCTCTGATGGACGTGATCTTCTGCTGCCTCGCAATTTCGGAACGTATCCTAACGTTAGTACTGATCCAGATGACGCCTACGCTAGTGCAATCATCAACACCGTGGTGAATAATCACTTGTACGCCGAAGAGAGTCTCCAAATGACCTACACCGCTGGAATCTTTTACCTCTTCCGTGATGCTGTGACCCACCACTACGACTCATCAACCAAAACATGGGATTTCGTGGGCAACATCAAACGACTAAATATTCAGGCATCCATTCCTCGAGTCAACGCGATTATATCTTTCGTTGGGGTCGCGTTGGTGTTAGTGACGGCGATAGGGATTGCCATTGTACAGAAGCGCGGGGTCAATGCAATTAATCATGCTGTCAAATACGACGTCGTCGCGGAAGCCATGTTTAACAAGGCTAAGTACCCTCCAGTATTCCTTCGCATGACACTACGAGAGGCCTTTGAAAAGGCCTCCCTGCAGAGCGAGAGGAACTGCTTGACAAGTTGAAAGTGCAGCGCATCAAATTCCACAGAAACGACCCAAAAGTTGAGACCAGTCTCGTATCGACGCTGACGGTGGACTCGGCGTTGGATGTGAGCCACGCTGCATAAAATCCATATGCTACTACTGCATTCAATTCATGTCAGCTGTTAGTCAACGTTAGAGAATGACGAAGCCATTGGAAGCGATAGAATTCTAATTCAATTCATGCATTTCTTTTAAACGTATAGCGACTGAAGCGATGGAGGTGCTAGTGGCTCTTACAGACGACAGCAGATTGCACATGTAACGTGGCTGCACGAAAATAGTAGTGCCGGGGCCACTACTACAGCGATGAAGGAAGCTACGGCTACTGGTCGATTCGACATTGTCCAGCGAACACTCCACTTGGATAATCGCGTCTCTGTGATCAAAGCACCATGCATATTTACTGGTGATTGGGTGCATCGTCGAAAACTGCACCAAATCCCCCTCAGAAAAGTTCTGAAAGACGCGCCGACTTCAAGGTTGCGTTGTTTCTTCATGCACACAGTTCACTCACCAAGAAAGCCTTTGAATACCGGGATTATCCTAAATTGTGTTGGAACTACCAGCTTGTACCTGATCTGATTGATGGAGAGAAGGTGATACCTGTCAGTCACCGATAGGTGCTAAGGTAAATAAACTCACTTTTGAATCTCCCCAACAAACTGGTAGCCTGAATGGAGGAGAAAGCTCATTAAGCAAGACATGTTATTCAGATGCTTGCACAAATGGATATGGCCGACGAAACTATGTTGGTTTGCTTTCAAGCAGAAAAGTATATATACTTGGTTGAGGAAATTGTTAGTCCATTTTGGCCATTTTGGAAGAACACAGCCGCCATATCTTATCTCTTACGCGTCACTACCATTCAACGATAGGAACAATGAATTTCGCATGCAACATTAAATTACTCTCCACAACTGCACTCTTGCACTGGATCCTGGGTTGGACATGAGTCATATTGCGTAAAACCCATATACTTAGCGTTTAGATATACCACCGAAGATGTACAATTGTGAACTCGCCTGTTATTGGACATTCCAGATGATAGCAATCCTGTCATTGCAAGCCTAGCAAATACCATTAAATGCGGATTATCATCGCTACCTAGTTTAGCTCAGCTTGCGCGAGTACCGAGCGAGATTCTTGGCCCACCACTCGGTAACGCCCTTCCAAACCACCCAATCCTCATGGTATTTGAGCATGTTCGGCGCCCAGGCCTTGCGAATCTCGTCGATATTCAAATATTTACCCCTTACTGGCGGGGTTCCATCCTTGACTTTAGATCTGCGCGTAGGCTCGCCCAGCACAACCGGCTTGTTGTTGTTGGCAAACCTCGACAAAGTCCAATATTTGCCAGCGGGGTCGTTTGCCTTTAACCAGGCCTTAAACTTGTGGTCGTCGAGAGTGTGCAGCTTTTTGCTGTACAGGAACTTGGTGACGACTTCCTGCAATTTTGGTGGTGCCGCGCGTTCCTCATCGTCTCGTCGGGTTCATCGTCCCGATCATCATCGCAGCGGCATCATTCAACAAGGCGGCGACTGCGGCAAGTTCAAAGAAGAGAATGCTGACTGGACGCATGAGAGTTGTTCTTGGTCTTGCGGGGAAAATCGGAAGTGATCCTTACAGAGGTACCCTGCACAGTTGGTTGGAGTGCCCAGCAGTAAATACGGAAACCACGAAATCATCGGATTGGTAGGCTGTACGAAGTAAAGCATACAACAATTTGCTTAGCTACAGATTACGAGGCTCTCGAAAATATAAACGCTGCGGCACGAGAAGTAGATTGGTTAGTTCGAGATTGTTCCGTGAGCAAAAGTAGATCACTGCGGAGGTCTCACACGAGAAAGCGTGCCAGAAGCAGTCTTCCGTTTCGTTCCTAAATTCCACGTGATGCATTATGAAAACCTTTCACTATTATTTCTTTAACAGCGGGCTTATCACTTCACCGTTTCGTTTCTTCTGAAGGCTAAACAAACAAGGCAAATACTGACAGCATGTAGTGCTTACGCGATGCTCCAACAAGTGCCACATAAACTTACTACGATACTGGTACACAATTATTTTGCTGCGCCTTTTAAATAAAATAAATAAATGCATGAATCGTGTGAAGTTCCCAGTCTGACAAGACAATGAGCTTTATGCATGGCCGATAGGATGAATTCACTTTCTAGCTGTTAAATATTGTGCAGTTGGTTGTGTATCTTGGTCATTTTGGAAGAAAAATACTACAGTACTAGTATGCCATTGAAAAAACACAAAAAGTGTATGTAATGAAAATATGTTTTTCTTCGTTCATTCCCACACCGATGGCACATGCACAAGGCCTGCCTCAACGTCCTGGCAAGACGAAGAAACCGCGGCTAGTTAACGCCAGGGAAGACGAAGAGAAGGGTCCAGGCGACGACGAGAAAGCCGTGGCGTCAGCAAGTGGCACGATGGCGGTCCCACAGGGCCTCGTCATCCATCCCCCATACAAGCAGCCAATGTACTACGTCCGCGACTGCTACCCAGTCTACCACAACCAAATCATTACTTTGCTGTACAAAGGCAAAGTCGGGGACCAAGCGCATGTGGTCACTGTCACTGGGACGCCTTGTAGGGTCTGGCAGGGTGTCCTGGAACGTGTGGCAAAGTTGATTTCTTGGTGGTAGGTATTGGCAAGTCTATCTTATTGGCTTACTTCTTGATGTGCTATCGTCTCCAGTTTCAAGACCACACAGTCATCGTCACTTCACACCAGCTAGATTCCTCAAGGAATTCAGTAGCGGTGTGGAGCAATAGCAATTCAAAACCTATCACTGCAGAGGAGGACTTTATATGGATGAGCTTATCGCACAAACCAGGAGAGAAGCAAGCAAGAAATTGATTTTCCTGGCAGGTGGACCGCCGACAGCTCCACCTGCGCACAAGAAAGCAGTGGTGTTCACAAGTCCGAGCAAGCTTTGGCTGGACAAAATTGACAGTGGAGAGATGTACCTAAGAGTGATCATTCCGTCGTGGGATGTCGATGAACTCAGGATTGCCGCGTATGAAATGAATCTGGCACTCAAGTCAGACAATATCGCGTTGGTGGCTCCACTTGTCGAGCGACGCTTCAATATTTTCGGTGGTGTGGCTTTGGAATGCTCGAGTAGAGATCCGGATTTCGTCTTGAGACGCCAAGGCAAAATTGAATCAATCATCGGCCGGTTATGCCAGCTTGGTTATATCACACGCATTCTCGAGAGGAAGGATAATGACAATGATCGACACCGCACTGTCCACTACGAGCCTGTGAAAGACAATTGGCAGAGGTATACTGTCTCATCTTCCAGATTTGTGGAGCGCTTGATGGTGGAGAAATCTCAGCACATTATCGACTTCAAACAGAACGAAATACTCACAACTTTCGAGGGAAATACCTCTGCTGCCTCATTTTGAGGTGCTGTGCTGGACAAGAAGGCGCATGACCGCTTGGTAGACGGTGAGAGATTCCGAGCACGCAAGTTGTACGGACCAGATGAGGACAAGAGAAGAGAGAAAACGGTGACAACTCGGTTTGACTTGTTTTTGCCGACAGTGTCGAGGCCTGTTCATCGGGATGAACGTTATTGCTACTTTGACGACAAGTTCTCGGCAGAAACGCTATTAACGGGGGAAGGAACGCATCTTGAATTCTCTCGATATTCGAACGATCGGCGAGCTACGAAAAGTTTCAAACGATGTGGAGGAGCACTCACCACAAATCAATAGTGCGATGCGACTGTCTTACAAGTTTTTGAGCTCGGTCCTTGCTGAATATGGCTTGAAGAAGACAGATCCAGAGCTAAAAGGCGTGCTGAACGCCATTCCTCAATACGTATGGGGTGTGGATATCGGGTTTGATGTTACTCAGAAAGCGGTTCTAAATTACTTGTGAACTTTTTGGTAAGCTTGCAATGCGAGCAAGATGCTGTTGGAACGCAATTTTGGAACGAGGATTCTTGCCGTTTGCAGGAACACGTGCTGCTGAAGCGGCAGCCAGCACGGGTGATGAACTTTGTTGCTGCGTCCAACAGTCCATATTGATGAGTTTTGAAAATAGTCTCCTCAAAGATTATTGCGTCCTCTGGGGTCCCATTGGAAGTGAATTGTCGCTAAAGTGGTGTTCGATGTCACTTTGGCGCGGAGACTTTATTTGTACTGATTGAGGTCCAAGAAGTTTGTACTACGGTCGCCATCCAGTTGGATTCACTAACTGACATTAATTCTAACATGCATGGTGATGTGGCCACCTTGGGACGCTCGCGGGATCCAGAGTAACAATGATCCGCCACTAGATCCAGGCAGCCCCATGATCCCCGGGCGCCACCGGTCGAGATACATTTGCTTATCCTGCAGCTCTGGGATCGTCGCTGTCCACGTCACCATATTGCCAGCGCCAACATCCACTTGGGAATAGTCTTCTCCGCCGGAATGGATCACCACCGTCACGTCTTTTGTGTCGGTGCTTTCAAAGATAAGCTGAACGACCCCGTCGCCTGAATTGGTCCATGTGCCGTAGCTGCCTTCGAACGCTTCGTCTACTGTGGTGAGTCCCAACGCGTCATACAAATTGCCGTCGTCAATCTCGCCGAGATACCCCGTAGGACCGCAAATGGGCTGCACGAACTGGTGCGCCATGCTCGCAATACCCGTCGGGTCAAACACCGACAACGCGACGAGTCCCATATTCGCCACCTGCAGCATGTAGTCCTGCTCCGCGACATCTTTTCCCAAGTCGGTCTTACCGGTATCAATGAGCTGGTCGATGATCACTCCGAACGTCTTTCGGAGCAAGTCACGCGTCTGGAAAGCAGCTTTGGCTGTCTTGGTGGACAACAGTTCGCCCATACAGTTGTTGGTTACCGTAGGAATATCGTTTAGCGCCAATTCTGACTTGTACACAATCACCCTGGTGTCAGCAAGTGAAGTATCCGGCGTCTTGTTGCGAATATCGAGCACTTTGTCGACGACGCGGTCGGTAAGGCGTTTGAGTTCGTAGCCGCAGCTTGAATTCTTATCGACGAGGTCCTGAAGCTCATCCACCGTGGACTCAGGCTTGGTCATCGCACCGGAGCCTGTGAGCAGATTCAGCACGTTCTTTCCAGTGGAAACGATCATGTCGCCATTGGTGATGGCTTGCTTGACGATGCCCTCGACTGTTTGGAGAACCGTATCAGCGAAATCGGTCCCTTTTGGGACTGGAAGACCCATACAAACACACACGGCTCGGGGCAGGTCGATGAGCACAACGTCGGCTTGATAAGCCACAGCCAGCAGCTGTTCTACGTCTCCTTGCGGAGCCGCGGTCTGTTGATACCGCAAGTAGTAGACCAGGGACCGGACCACAGAGATGATCTGTGCTGCGCATGCAATACCCCACCGCAAGTACTTGAACGCTGCCAGAACTTCACCCATGACGCCGCCAGTGAGAGCGTTGAGCGCCACGTACGCCACAGAGCCGATCTTCATCAAAACATTACTCGCGCAATCGTCGTTCTGCGGGATACACTCGAGCCCACATGAAACGGGATACGACAACGGGCACTGAGCGATGCAATCGCTACCGTCCCTGCCGTACCCCAACGGACAGTCGTTGTTGCTGGCGAGCTCTTTCGTCTTCCGATAGCAGGCAGTATCTGTGGGGTCGCCAATGGTAGGCCCGACCCAATTGCGGATAGAGATCGTGTGAGTGCCGTTCTTTTGCATGGCGTCGGTAAGCTGCAAGTCTCGCACCCCGATACGGGTCCAAATGACGCCAATCTGGTCGATCTCGCGTTCGGCTCGACCGAAGAATCCACCCAGCTGGAAGCCTTCGGGAGCGGTGATGGTCTTCTTATCGTTTGTTGTCATCCCACCAGAGATTGAGTTGCCAGCGCTTGTGCCGAAGTTGAGATGGAACACTCGAGTACGGTCGTTCTTCTTCCCCCAGTGAGCTTCCATGGACGTAATATATTCGCCTGGAGCGAGTAAGAGTCTTTTCCTCGCCACCGGATCCCCGTGGTTAAATGTTTTCTGTTCTGGAGCGGATACTTGAAGTGTTAGACCGTGCGAGCGCTCTCCAACGTTGAGGGTGATCGAGCTAACTGTCTGGCCGAATTTTACATTGGTGATATCGGAGAAGGCAATCCCATGAGGTCCGCCAAACACCTCGCTGAGCAGAATATCTGCGTCCGTTTCGACTTCGTATTCCACAACCTTCTCGATGCTGGTCCACACCACCCCGAGACGATCAAGTTCATCGCCGTCTCGGCCGAAAAAGCCTCCTAATTGGTACCCCTCCGGAGCCGTCACAATGCCTTTCGAATCGGTCATTGAACCTCCAGACACCGAGTTTCCCAGGTTTGTGACGAAGTTTAGGTAGAAGATCCGTGTCCTCCCCTTGTGCTTCCCCCAATGTGCTTCCATTGACACGATGTACTCGCCAGGACCAAGCGTGAGGGTGTTGAAATTCCCTCCTGGGCCGCCATGTGTGAGTGTTGTTGCTACAGGCGCGGAAATATCGAGTTGGATTCCATGAGTGCGTTCTCCAACACGCAGTGTGAGCGTGGTGACAATTTGGCCCGACTTCACTACCGGTTCGTCGGTGTATTCACTCCCGTGGGGCCGCCGAAACTTTCGCTTAAAAGTGTCGGGTCCTTGATTACTGGTGCTGGGGTAGGCGCTGGGGTTGGTTCAGGAGTGACCGGTACTGTTGGCGTGGGTGTATATACTGCCGCTTGTTCGGACAGGTCTGTCGCTTCCACCGACGTGTTTGGGTCCAGTGTCGGAGGCGCTGTTGTAGCAGGAGGTTGTGTAGTTGCGGGAGGTGCCGTAGTCACTGGAGCTGGAAGTCTTGCCCACACCACGCCGAGAAGATCAATGTTATCCCCATCGCGACCGAAGAAGCCGCCCAATTGGAAACCTTCTGGAGCCGTCACGGTTGCTTTCGCGTCCGTCATTGATCCGCCAGATACGGAGTTCCCGGAGTTAGTGACGAAGTTTAGGTAGAAAATTCGCGTCTTCCCTTTATGCTTCCCCCAATGTGCCTCCATCGAGACGATGTACTCGCCAGCGCCGAGTGCAAGAGTGTTGTACGACCCCCTGACCCACCGTGCGAGAAGGTCTTTGCCGTTGGAGCCGAGATGTCGAGTTGAAGTCCATGTGGCCGCTCCCCGACGTGGAGTGTAAGTGATCGGACGGTTTGTCCTGGAGTAACCATGGCCTCGTCGGAGAATTCGGTCCCGTGTGGTCCCCAAAGCTCTCACTTCGTTGAATATCCTGCGAGAAAGCGCAACGCGCTGCCGCCAACAGGAGAGTGCAGACGAACACATGGAACTTGGCTTTCACGGCCCCAAGTGCCATCCCCGCACTGCAACGATGATTCGGGCGTGACCGTGAGGAAGCAAAATCCACAATGAAGGAACTCGGTGGAAAGCCGATCGCAAGATTGGCGATCCCGTGGTAAAGATGGCCAGGAAGTGTATGCAAAGTTTGTATAGTATGTTGTGACGAAGAGCGGAAGAGGAAGTACACCTAGAGTTCGAGGGTGAAAGGACGCCGTGGTGCGATGGCAGTATGCAGTGAATTGTGTTTGTTGATTCGGGAAAGTTGGCGATATTTGGATGCGTGTTGGGTGGCCGGCAAATAGATGAAAGTGCACTGAACATGGGACTGTTCGAAGGCTATAAAGCGTCGTTGTGGAGTCCGATGGCACAACAAACGTCACAATGAGAGAGAGATGTTCGTCCTAGTTGGAAGGCAATTGACGAAAGGAACATCTCGGTGGTGTTGATCAGTGGGAAAAACTATGGAGATCGAGGTTACGGAGATCGAGGCAACATAAAATGGAATTCTGAAAGTCCTTCAAACTTATGACAAACAGCACGAAGCCCAAATCGATGCCGGCGGTTTAAGGCTCGTGTGCGGAGCACGCGGACTTAAACCCCGGACCAAGCATGTCTGATAGCTTGGCCACTGATCGAGCGAAGCGAGATGCCCCCTTTAGGGGGTTGGGGGTTCTTAGGGTCACACAGGGCGAGCGCAGCGAGCGTAAGTTTTGGGTTTAGGCTGGGCGATAGATTTTAGCGCTCTATGAACTACAAACTCAGAATTCCATTTTATGTTGCCTCGATCTCCGTAACCTCGATCTCCATAGTTCTTCCCGTGATCAGTGGCTTGCGTGACCAAGCATCTGTAAATTCATGTCGTGACTAACCGAGTCCGAGAAAACAGATGCTATGGGGCACTAGTTGTGACTTGCCATTCGAAGGCTGCCAGCGCCAGTGTACCTACACGCTTCCCATCGCACATCGTGCATGTTTGCGGGTCTATAAAACGGCATAGCTGTACCACGGCAACTCCCTACGCATGGGAAGCAAAAGATCCAGTATCTTGTGGTAAAACTATACTTTTCCTTCATCAATACAGGCATTGGGAGCAAATAGGTTCATTTCAGTTATGGGCCAAAGGCATGACGTTCCTTGCGTGCAAGGCAAGGTGCCAGTGGCAGCCCTCCAAAGGGATGGTGGGCGGGTTGAAATTCGTCGAGCGTGCCGAGCGTAGAGCAGAGTCGAGCTATTGAAGCGAGGCTTGCTGGCGGCGACGCTCGAACTGAAATGACCGACTGCGCAGAGAAACTCTGCCAGCGAGGACGAGTGTCACTCGTCGGCTGGCCTAAAACCCTGGCAGCTTTTCTTAGACCTTGTCGAATCGGACGATTAGGTGTTCAATGCCTTCCTCCTTCAGGAAAACACATTTTCCGCTTGTTCCATTCGCTCCGCTCACTCCACGCGGAAAATAAACCTGTCGGTACGAACGGCAAGAACATTGACCGTACAACGCGTCGCATCGCTACTGAGTGTTTACAGCGCCAAACACAGCCGTACTTGAAAAAAGCGCGAGCGTTGGACTCCTTGGTAGTCGCTTGCTGGTTGTGCTTAACTCTTTTAACTCTTTTGGCCTTCAATTTTCGAGCTGAGAAGACTCGAAATCTCTCCATCTCCGTCACGATTCTGTCACGTATCGAGCTTCGGCGGAGTTGACCTTGTGCTACACAGTCGTGTTTGGTTTGACGGCTTATAGATTAGACAGTTTTCGAGATGGCGGCTGGAGCAGCGCACTGTACAATAATATGGATGGTGTCAGTTGGCGGTCATGAACTCTTGATCCAGAGGCAAGCACTGTATTGCTGTGCGGTCGGAGGACTCTCGTGGTGCCACACCGTTGCGTGACCCACCGGTATGTCAGTCTTAACCGCCATTTGTCCCATCGCACATCGTGCATTGTTTCCGAACCTGGAGGGGATCTGCTGCCGTCGCAACTTCATCGGTTGGGTGTATCCAATACTACAACGGTATAACGTATTCCTGCTGAGTAACCATGCTTCCCACTTCTCAATTCGGAAGATTTTTTCGGGTCTTATTTCGGTCAGGTCTATGAATTGATCAGACTGTACTTTCTGTATGATCTAATGACTGGATCACATTTGCTGTTCGTCCACGCTGAACAAGTCCTTCTGCTTCACTTTACTACTTGAAGCTACGAACATCCAACTCACCATGAGCAAGGCTAAGCGCACTGCCTCGAACAAGTCGAACAAGCCCATGCGGCCTCAGCGCAAGGCAGCTCAGCTGCCACACCCGACTGCACCAGTTCGACCCCGCAATCGTCAGCTGACGATGCCGTTAACAAGCCCTCACTCTTCCTCGACCTCAAGCTCCGCTTCCTCTCCACCAACCAGCCCTGTTTCGTCACCATCAACAAGCCCCGCGTCATCCCCACTATCAAGTCCGGCATCTCGTCCAGTGGCGTCGACGATGCCTGCATCGTTCACGTGCGCGCCCACACCGTCTCCGCCAACATCGCCGATGTTGATGTTGCAACCGCCGCCGAATGAACCATCTCTGCTGGAGCACCAGGCAAGTATGTCGGGATCCTCATCGATCCTCCATGCTGTTCTCTCGACTCCACCATCGCCAACTTCGTCTCTGTCGACCCTGCTGCTGCCGTCACCTGTCTTGGCGCCCAATGCAGCCGACGACGACCATCTGGTCCCTGAAAGCTCGTTTGTTTCGGACACCACGACTACAACGCTCAATGAATTGATTTATGGTGAACCGGAGAGGACAGAGTTCAAGTCAGTCATTCGGTTGAACGGATTTCAATACACGAAGGCAGGAACGACTTCAAAGAAGGTCACATACCGCTGCAGCTTTTACCGGCGCAGGGGAAAATGCAAAGGTCGAGTGGAGTTTACGGCGAAGGACATGGCATTTACGAATTTCCGCCCACACGTTTGTCAAATAGGTCCTGTGGTGGCAAACGTGCGCAATATTGAGCGCAAAATGAAAGATGCGGTAGACGATTTAGTCCTTCAAAACCTTTCCATATCTGCCGAGCGGGTATGGGATCGTGTCCGTGATGAATTTTACGCTTCGGATGGCGATGCTGTGCAAGGGCTGACTCGAGAGCAGGTCCGCCGGCGTGTGTACAAAACTCGCCGCGATTATTTTGGTGGATCAATGCATGGGCTAGTTGAAGTCCCGCCTTTGTCGCTAGTTCAAGGCTCGACCATGAATTTCTTTCAGTTCCATCGTGTGTACGCTCACCAAGGAACGAAGGTCGAGCGTCTCATTGGGTGGGGACATCCAGAACTCATTGACAAGCTCAAGTACAAGGGAGTTACTCTGTTTGTGGACGGCACCTTTAGGTGCGTACCACGGCCGTTCTACCAATGCGTCGTGATTATGGTGCACGACCAAGCCTCGGACTGCTTTCTACCTGCATTTTACGTGCTCTGTAGCTCAAAAGAATCGGACATGTATTGGAATGTGATTGACCACGTTATTCAAGCCACTGATCAGAAGCTTGAACCCTCTAAGGTGATCTGTGACTTTGAAGTGGGATTGATCAAGGCTGTATTGACACAGTTTCCTGAAGCTAAAGTTTCTGGATGCTTTTTCCACTTCAAGCAAGCGTTAGGAAGACGAATGAAGAGGCTTCGCATTCCTGAGCCTGAAGTGAAGCTTGCTATGGCTCCAGGCGGTGTGGACATTCTAGCGGTGGTTGACAGGGAGAAGGTAGCTATTGAGGGAACTTGTTACGTCCGAAAACTCATCCGAGAGAAGTGCGTTGCGCAAGGACTGACGTACTCTCACCACAAATGGGAAACATTTTGGAGTTACTTCGACAAGCAGTGGGTGTGTCGATACGGACCTGAGCTATGGAATGTGGACGGCATGCAAAAGCAAGTCGTTGCTCGAACGAACAATCCCCTCGAGCGCTTTAACCGTGAGCTCAACGGGGCGTTCGGGCCACATCCTAGCCTTCCTGTGTTCGTGGCTGGTGTCGAAGCTCTCGCACGTCGTCACGTCCAAGTACTTCACGACATTCCAGCCAACCGAGCGAAGTCACCTCGGCGTCGTGAGAAGTACACACTGCCCAAGAAGGTGATGCTTCCTGACAAGCAGACAGCGAGTCGTAGTTGTACGGTGTAGCTAAGATGAGCAAAAACAGCTTCACTTTCCACCACAAACATGTCAACTGTAACGTTCACAAGACAGCCAAGTGTGCAACTACAAGTATCAAGCTGAACATGTCCAGGAAATGTGCCAAGTCATGTCATGACCTCTTATCTCCCAGTTTCGATCAGGTCTTGCGATTTGGTCATAAAGCATGTCTGATCAAATCCGAGACCTGATCCAAATAAGACCCGAAAAAAGGCAACCCTCAATTCGCGTTCAAGTCAGCACCTTCAAGTTTCGTCGCAACATGCAAGCACAAGTGGCCGTCAACGGCACCTTCAGCGTCATGTGCTACAACGTGGCAGGTTTGCCCGGGTTCCTGTCGAGCGGTAACCCCGGCGTTTACAGCGTCGACATGGGCAGACGTATCGGCAGTTGGGATATTGTCAACGTTCAAGAAGACTTCAACTACCACGCCGCGCTGTACTCGGAGAACACGCACGAGTTCCGTACTCCGACAAGCGGCGGCGTGCCTTTCGGCAGTGGCCTCAACACGCTCTCGCACTTTCCGTTCTCGGGTATCAGGCACCTCGACCGCGTCAAGTGGGGCGAGTGCAGCAACACTGAAAGTCAGGATTGCTGGACACCAAAAGGTTTCACATTCCTCGAGGTGCAACTCGCAGACGGCGTAACAATCGACGTGTACAACGTCCACACGGATGCAGGACCCACGGACGCTGATCTCAAGGCCCGTGCGTCCAACTTGGCCCAAGTGAGCGACTACATCACCGCCAATTCGGCCGACAACGCCGTGATTGTCATGGGCGACACCAACACGAGGTACACTCGTGAAGGCGACACGATCCGCGAGTTCATCGACGGTCAGAAGTTGACGGATGGCTGGGTGCAGTTCGTCCGCAATGGAGTTCCTCCTGAAAAAGGGGCCGAAGCTCTCAAATGTGAGACGGCGACCATGACCAACGAGTGCGAAGTGGTCGACAAGATCATGTTCCGAGGTAACAACTACATTACGTTGACGCTCGACAAGTGGAACAACGAGAACGCAGCGTTCCTCGGATCGGATGGCACGCCGCTATCGGACCACCCGCCGATCTCGTCGACGTTTACGTGGTCTCTGAATCCGGGTCTGCATTTGAGCAACGCGTTCGGCGGTCCTCATGGCGACCACTTCACGGACGTCGCGTTGGCTGCTGGCGGACAAACAGTGAGCTCCGTGTCGATCCAGTCTGGGCGTCGAGTGGACGGAGTCGTCGTCAAGATTTCAGGACCAATGGAGTCCACGCTCGCTCACGGATACATTGGCGAGTCCCCCAATACGTTGACACTTGAAGCCGGCGAATACGTCACCACGATGGAAGCGCACTGGGCCAAGCACAAGGGTCGGACGTGTATCTTCTATCTGAAGCTCTCGACGAACAAGGGCCGGATGGTCGAAGGAGGTAAGACGACGGGAAGCGTCGGGACGGTGAGTGCTCCCGAAGGGTTTCAACTGAGTGGGTTTCATGGGCGTTCGGGTGGTTCAATCGACGCGCTGGGAGCCATTTTCACTAGAGTTGGAAACACCACGCAGCAGTCGTGAATGCCGAGTGGAGAGGCTAGTGATGCCGCTAATTGAAGGCACTTTCAATTTTTACATACTACATAGTATACATTTCAGTCACTTTCAATCCGTGGGTCTAGTCGTCGTCAAAGAACAGGAAGTAGCAGCATACTCCGATAGGGCCGAGAAAGAAACAGCACACGAAGATACCGACATTATACTGCGCTAACACAGTGTCTTATCTATTAAGCCGGCGATCCGGATGGGATAGTACGGAGCACACGGTGGTGAGTTCACTGGCACCACTTCCACTGGAGGGTACGCTGGGATTTCTTCGGGGTTATCGATCTTCACTTGTTGTTGGCGTTCCAGTGCCTCGATTTTCTGTAGGGGACTCGAGATTCTGTCGACGAACCGCCTCGAGATCGTCTCGGGTCTTTTGTGATTGCTTGCGGAAGTTTTACACTTCGATGGACTTGGCTTTGTGTGAGCGAGAGCTTTGCCAGCACAGACCAGAGGGCTGCACGAGTGCCACAATGGACGACGCTGCGTTGAATGGGTGTCTCCATGTTGTGCGGTGGCTGCACGAAAACAGAGAGGAGAGGATCTCCAACTGGCTCGTGGCCACGGCCTTGATCGACACGTCCGCGCTGCACGTGGCCAGACCGTCGCGGTGCAAGAAGTCAATGAGGTCGAAGATGCCGCTGAACGCTGCCACCCCCATGACGTGACTGGTATAGCCCAAACCGAAGTGCGCGTGCAGCCACAGCAAAATATCGAGTCGTCCGGCACCGACCGTGTTGTTCATTCCGAACGAAGTGCAGCCTTCGGTGCGATGCCGGTGCAGCCATTTGATCATGTTGAACTGAGTCCGCGGCGAAGCGCTGGCTGTTGTCTGTGTAATTATGCACCTGTACGTCTACATCTTAACGAGTTGTCAGTTGCATCGGGTTGTTCAAGGCCACGAGCGAAACTCTTCTTCGACCATCGATTATCACTCAACATGTATTGCACTATACGCTTCCTTTCAACTGCCTACCACCTCCTCTTGACAGTTTTCAAATTCAAGTCGACTCGGGTTTCATCGTTACAATCGATGACAACCTCTATCCTCCTTACTGGCGAGCACGGTAGCGCTCCTCGTAGTCGCGCTGCACCTCCTCCGCAGACTTGTTCGACGTCTCCGGAACCAGCTTCAGCGACAGCAAGAAGAAGATCGCCAACAGCACCACGAACGGAACGTAACTCCAGTCGTCGAACGCGTCGGCGATGTACGGGTAGGCCACGCCGACGATCAGGTTGCACAGCCAGTTGGCGCCGATGCCGATGGACGTGGCCGTCGCGCGCACCGAGTCCGGGAACAGATCGGCCGTGACGACAAACACCAGAGGACCCAGCGTCACACCAAACACGATCACGTACAAAGCGGTGAACACCACCGTCAAGGCAGACACGTCTACTAGGAACGCCACCGTCATGAGCACGGCCATGATGAACATGCCGGCGATGCCCCACAGGATCATGTTGCGGTTGCCGAAGCGCTGCGCCAACACACCCGTGAAGAAGGCCGGCCAGATGTTGATGAAGTTGATGATGAGTGTGCCGACGCGGGGTCCGAAATACCAGCGTCCGTGAAGATGCTGCTCGAGTAGTAGAACACGGCGTTGATACCCGAAAGTTGCTGGGAGCACGACAGCAGGATGGCGGCCGCAAGTTGCAAACGATACTTTGGAGCGAACAGAGACTCCTTCTGCGCGCTCGGCTCGATCAGACCCTGCTCGGCGTCGGGCTTGGTCGTCGACTCCATCCACGACAGAGCCGTGTACACGTTCTCCTCGCCGTACAGACGAGCGATCACCTGCTTGGCCTCCTCGCGACGGTTCTTCATCAGCAGCCACGCCGGACTCTCCACGCACATCGACGGAGCCAGCAACACGAACAACACCGCCAACACCACCGGGAAACCGGCCAGGTAGCGCCAGCCGCTACTCGTGTTGGCGAAGAAGAAGCAGATCGCGGGGAACAAAATGCCGATGGTCACCGAGATCTGCAGACCCAACCCAGGATGTTACGCATGTGCGGCGGCGACAGCTCGTTCGTGTACGCGCCGAGGGTGCCGGTGGCGGTGCCCGACGCGATACCGGCGATCATACGGCCCACCGCGAACGGCCACACGTTCGACACGGCGGTCTGGATGACGGCGCCCACCACCATGAAGACACAGTTGACGAACAACAGCTTCTTGCGGCCCCACAGGTCGCTGAAGTGGCCGCAGCACAGACTGCCGATCATGCCGCCGAAGATCCAGGCGTTCACGGCGAACGTCCACTCGAGCTTGGAGTGGCCCGGGAACATGAGGCAGCGGTCCTCGGGCACGGGACGCGCGTTGCACTCGTCCGTGTCGTTGAACTGGGCCAGGTTGAGCTGCGACGACGACCATCCGCTCTGGAACGGCTGCAGCAGAGCGACGAGGATGCTCGAGTAGAGGAGGAACTTGGGCTTGATGTTGCGGGCGGCGGCCTTGGCGGCTTCGTCGTAGATGGGGACATTGTCGGCTCCCTTGGGGTGGTGGCCTCCGAGTACACGGGATCCGTTTGCATGACTGGTGCTTGGAGTGGCAAGCAGGGAGTTGTCTTGAGCTTGCGCTGGCGAAATGGACAATGAGTTGTGCGCGTGTATGAACTGTAGGTCGTTTGGCGACTAGCTTTTGTGTGGATCCCTCGGTGAGCATGCATATCCTTCTGGGGTTTGTCGTGAGCAGCCCCGAGGTGAGGATGATGCAGAAGTGGACAATCCGAGCGATTGTGCTGGTTGGATATCAACGTCAAATCGGAGTAAACGGTTTTATGTAGACAGCTATGACGCAATCAATTCGATCTGGTAAAACATTACAACAAAAACATAAACATATTGGTTTCTTTAAGAAAAAGCCAGTGACCACTGTTGGTGAGTGTTGATACCAACCTTGGACTTTTCCGTTTGGTGATGTCTAAGAAATGTCGCCGTCCCTCAGCCAATGGGAGCTGCGGATATCAGTTTTGACCATTCCTGGGACTCCTTCATTTGACGGAGTCTACGAATGAGTCCTAAATATCGGAAAATTAAGTACCAACCTCTGGCTTCGAGTCGAAGTTCATTTCGAAGAGTCTGCTGCCGATCAAGTCGCAATCTGGTACTAATGACCGTCGATCGTGTCGTGCACGAGAAATTCCAAGCAAGAAACGCACCGGAAGGAGTGGGGACGGCCATCTCGATCTCTCAAGCGTGTGGTTTGAGTCCCGTTGGAATCGAGGGCTACAAGCTGCAGAGAGTCGTCTCTGGAGTGTGGAGAAGTTGGTGCATACAGAGCCTCATTACCGTCGATACCAGTTTTGCTTGGCTCTCGTTGCAGCTGCTCATCGACCAGACCGAGTTTTGATTGTGCGGCTATTGAAGCAGTTCGCAGACTGCCCCATTGACAAGAGAGTGATCGCCGAAGTAGCTGTCGGCGGTCACTTGTGGCTATTGCAATTGCTTGAGGAAGTTCGAGGTACCATTCGTTGGGGAAAGTCCTGCTTGGTGCACGCTGCAACGAGTCAGCACTGGGACCTGATGCGGTGGCTGAATCTACGTGCCAGCTCCCAGAGATCAAGGGTGAAGAGCAACAAGCTAATACAAGCAGCGATCTCCCAAGGCGACCTCAAACAAGTGAAATTGTTGATCGCCAAGGGTTTTGCGGGTTCAGAGCGTATCGATCTGCCACATGACACTCCAAAGGAGTTGCTGCAATATCTGGATCAACGCTATGGACCCCAGATACCAGCACTTGGTCCTTTGGCACTTGAGCGTCCCGCAAGAACGGGAGATATCGAGCTAGTGCGGTGGGCAGCATACCACTACAGTACAGCTAATACTGATACACGCACTTCCCGCGCTTACGCTGCAGCGTTGAACAGTGCTGCCGTGTATGGCCACCAATTGATAGTGCAGTGGCTGATCTCCCGAATGGAAGAGCTGAGCTTTGCAGCACGTCTGTCCACAGTCGTATCTGCTGCGTCAAAAAGCGGCAAGCTTAACGTCGTCCAGTGGTTGTACAACAAATGTGGGAATGATCCGAACGCTGATCTCTATCGAGGCCAAGTAACATTTGTCAGTATGGACACTGTGGCTTCCAATGAACACCTCAAGACACTTCAGTTCCTGCATCTTGTTGACGGATCACTCCAAGAGCGAGGAGGAAGCGTCTGAGATGCACAGCGAATGCTATGAACGGCGTAGCAGTTAATGGTTATCTGGATGTTGTTAAGTGGTTGCACGAAAACCGCCGCGAGGGACGCACGACTGCTGCTATGGACAACGCCGCGATAAATGGCCATTTGGACGTCGTCTAGTGGCTGCATGATAATTGCAGCGAAGGATGTACGTCAGCTGCTATCGGTGGGGCAGGAGGCAAAGGTCATTTCGATCTGGTGCGATGGCTGTGCGCCAATCGATCGACACGAGTTACCATGGTGACCGTACAGAAAGTGGTAAGTCTCGTATTCCACACGGGCAAGAAGCCTTCGAAGTCTTGCCAATGTCGACAAACAGACCCACCGGCTTCGTTCATTGAGCAGCAGATCTCAGTTCTTGACTTGCTGCTATCACGATGTTCGGAAGAGTGGTCGACATGCAGCAGCCAGTGGGAATTTGCCCGTGATGCAATGGCTGAACACCCACATCAAGCCGAGAGAATTGTATTCACACGCATATGAAGGAGCGCGTATGCGTACGTGCTGCTCATCGAAAGCGATGGATTCCGCTGCACATTGGGGAGATTGGATATCGTCAAGTGGCTCAAGAAAAACTGCTTTGAAGTAAACACAAACGAGGCCATGGCACAAGCTGCGGCAAATGGGCATTTGGAAACGGTCAAGTGATTGTATAAAAGTCACCAGGAAAGTTGTTGGCATTGGGTCTACCCCGTAATGATCAAGTTGATGCTGACCGCGCATTGTGCTGTGCTTGTGGCGCCGTTATCGGCGGCTCAAGTCGGCTACTCAATGCCCGGCCTGGTCATCTACCAGTGATTCGGTGGCTTCTTACGACATTTCCCGAGCTACACGCCCTGAAGGATATTCATTCCATTGTTCGTTACTCTGAATTCGAGGTGATTCTCTACCTCCATGCGCACTGTGTTCTTGATTACGAGATTTTGAGAGTCGAATGGATCGAGAAGACATCACGAGACAATCTATGCGAGCGCTAGAGAGCGCGAGGGTTACTCGTTCACGAACCTCGCCATGCCAATGGCAATAAGTGGAGATCGAGCTAAAATTCTCCAGACTGTACAAGCTATCAGAGAGTGATCAAGAAGCTTCAGGTCACGACAAACTCTGGATGCAGTTGATGGTGCATTAGATGCGATCAATATAGCTTTTAGCAGCAAAGCTGTCCAGACGGAAAAGGTAACACAAGGGCGGCTGCAAATAAGCACAGCTTTGACGAATACTTCGACGTGTTGCTTGATAATATATTGGCAGTCCAACATGCCAATTTGGCACTGCTGCCAGTATTTTGCTGTCGAATGATAAAAAGTGTTGCCGAGAATATTAGTTTGGAAAGGCTTTCTTCGGTCAAAGATGATGGCAGGACCTCGGCAGCCTGGCAACTCGAAGACAATGACGAGGACAACGAGGACAACAAGGACGACGATAACGTGGCGCCGCCAGGGGTATGATGAAGTTCCGACAAGATATTCCCATGGATCCCCCATACCCACACTCGATGTTTTACGTCCGTGATTGCTACCCGACTTACTACGACCATACCGTTGGTCTACTACTAAGACGCGCGCACTATGTCACGATCACTGGGACGCCTGGTAAGTTTTGGACGATGGTAGTTGCTACTCCGAAATGCTAACACTTTTTGATCGTAGGCATTGGCAAGTCTCTCTTCTTAGTGTACTTCTTTAGGCGCTATCGCCTACAGTTCAAGGCCAACACAGTCATCGTGGCCTCGTATGTGAAAGATGGGCTCTCATCCAAGCTGAGAGAAGTGGCGGTGTGGAAGCCAGGCGAGACTAAACCGCAGACGGAGTCAAGCAGCTCTGTCAGAATGGGTGATCTTATCCAGGCAAGCAAGAGATTCGCAGGGGAGAAGGTTATTTTCCTGGCTGATGGACCGCCGGACATGCCCCCGTGGGTACCAAAACTGTGATATTCACAAGCCTAAACGAGGGCTGGTTCGGCAAAATTGACAAGAGCAATCTGTTCCCAATACTGATCATGCCGCTATGGAATGTCGCTGACCTCCGAACGGTCGCCCATGAACTCGGTTTAAAGCTCTTGCATGCCGACACGGAAGCAGCAAGCAGTGCAACGGAATCGGTGGTACCGCTTGTTGAGGGTCGATTTCGAATTTTCAGTGGCCTGGCTCGGGAATGTCTGGATGTAGATCCAGAATTCCTCGATAAGCGTCAAACCAAGATTGTGAACACGATTCGCCAGTTCCAAAATCTCGAATATGTGGAGCGCACTATCGAGAGGAAAGACAACGAAAAGAAACACCACCGGATTTGTCACCACGAACCACTTGCAGACAACTGGCGGGAATATACCGTCACGACCTCCGGATTTGTGGAACACTTGCTGGTGGAGCGATTTCAACATATTACCGACTACAAGCAGAGTGAAATTCTCATGGCTTTCGCGGGTAATAACGCTGCTGCTTCGCTTCGAGGAACTCTGTTTGAAAAGAAGGTGCACGATCTTTTAGTAGATGGAGAAAAGGTTAAAGCACGCAGGATGGATGAAAAGGATGAGTCCAGGGGATCTGATGAAAAGGACGAGTCCAGGGGATCTGGTGATGACGGGCCAAAGGCTTTCACCAACATGTTCACCCAGTGGATGGATAAAATGACAAAGCAGAAGCCAACGGAGATTGTGTCGTTTTCGACAGAAGCATCGGTATCTGTTCACAAGGATGAACGCTACTGCTACTTTGACGATGAGTTCTCGACCGAAACGCTAGTTGGGGGCCCGTACTTTGTCCCACGAGCGAAGAACTTTGCGGCGATCGACTCTTTTATTATCACAAGAAACGTTCCACGCTGAGAATGTTTCAAATGACGATAGCTCGGACGCATCCTGTCAGCGGAGAAGGTGTTCTAAACGTACTGAATCGGCTCAAGCTATTGGACACGGTGTGGAATGATCCAAGAAAGGCTGCGCTCATTTTTGCCGTACCGAAGGAAATCGTGGCCAGCTTTGGACACCAAGAGATCATTCTCGACACCGCAAATGATGGTGACAGGGTGGGACAGCTTAGAGATATTGGGCCTAAAAGAGGCTACCTTGAATTCCCTCCCGGACCCGATTTTAACGATTGGCGACCTCCAAAAGGCTGTGGATGATGCGGGGAAATCCACCACAAACGAACATCGCGAAAGGAATATCCTACACGTTTCTGCGATCGGTACTAGCAGAGCACAAACTGAAGAAGACAGACCCAGAGTTGAAAAAACTGCTGAACACCATTCCTCAATTTGTGTGGGGTGTGGATATTGGGTTTGACATCACTCAAAAAGTGGTGCTGGATGACTTGTGAGATGCTCGAGGCCCATTTCTAAGGACAATTCTGACACCACAGCGACTTCCGTTCCTTCAACAATAGCTCTCCAATTGTCGGAGCTTCAAACCAGTAAAAATAAAAATAAAAGTGTAGTCACAGCCAAATCTCAACGTTCGTGCATGAAAATGGTTTCATTCAGTCCGAACCCCCATCTTCTTCCAGACACCAAACGTCGATAGTAGCTGCTTCTCGATGCCGATTGTGCGTCCTTCGTACACCACTTTTCCTAATCGTTTTCCTCTTGCCCCAAAGGCAAATCTTGTGTCCGATCTGTGTGGAAACTGTTTGCTTGTCACGCGGCCGCAGTGTATACTACTCGATTTTGTCGTTCGTGAACTTGTTGAAAACTTGTAGCTCGGGCGACTCGCCATATTCCCCAAGACCTTGCCTAGCTGACCTATGTATTACGACTCTCGACTTTGCTTCAATACTGCGTTTGGCCAGTCAATTACGTGCTGGATTTGAACTGAAGCTTTTCTTCCACCCATGCAACAATTTCTGGACAATCTCGTTTTGTGGAGATATTCTTGATCGCTTCTAGCTCGCCACACGCGTAGTTAAATGAACTGTGTGCACGAAGACGCATCGCAACCTCAAAATCGACACAAGTAATCGCATCTTTCGAAGTCTCTTTAATCGGGAGTTTGCTGCAGTTTTCAACGATCCACCGAATCACCGGTAAATGTGCATGACGAACTACGGAAATGTGACGACCTCTGATAGAGTATTCGCTAGTAGCGCTGTTGAACGCTTGGGAGTACATCCCTCGGTTCGGTTTTCGTGGAGCCACCGGACAATGTCGAGTCGACCAGTAGTTACAGCTTCGTTCATCGCCGTAGTAGAACACCCGGCGCTGGTGTCCTTATGTAGCTACTTGACGACACCCAAGTGGCCGTTTGCTGCGGCTTTATGCGTTGCCGCCTTTGCCCAACCTGCTTTCGTGTATAAACGCAACCACTCAAGTCGCTTTAGATCGCCAGTGGCAGCAGCAAAGTCCATTGCTTCAGTTGAACAGCTTTTCGACCGATTTGAATACAGATACTCCAACAGTATGAACTGTTTTTCCTGGACTTCTTTCGAGTTGTCGGCTTTGAGACCTGCTTGATCAACGACGCGGTCCATCGCTGCAGTCGTGCACCTACCAGAGCGATGTTTTCCAACCACTTCCATGTGGCCGAAGTGTGCAGAACGATAGCAGACGTCGTACAACCTTCAGATCGGTTGGCATGCAACCATTGCACAACATTCAAATGTCCAAGTTCAGCGGCGTTGTCCATGGCCCAAGTCGTGTATTTCAGATATTTACTGGCCTTCTCTTTCGTCGTCGAAAGAACTTGAGCACGTCCAGATTCCCGCTCTGCGTTGCGATGTCCATGACAGTCATGTTGTGTCCATCCTGGCAGATTTCTCTCTCGCAGAGTTGAGAACCAGAGGATTTATCATGCAGCCACTCAACGACATTTAAATGACCACCTTTCGCCGCTGAAAACATCATTTGGGATACCTCTGCGGGCTCAAGTTCACGCCTACGTACGAAAAGCCAATGTACGACTTCCGGATGACCAAACTCACAGAACCGCACTAACGACGTCGCATACGTGCTCCTTGTTTCATACATCGGCATCCACTCGGAATCGATCCACTTCATGAAGTCGAGATCTCCATGCCCAGCTGCGTGAACAAATTCTTGTTTGACGATCTCCTCTCCTCGTCTCCTACGATCTCATTTTCCAGCAGAAAACGCGCGATTGAAGTAACTACATCCGTTTTTGGATCGAAGAAGACTGAAGAGTCCGTGTGGTTCGCTCTAACTCCACGAGCAAACAGCAACTTAAGTTGTTCCAAGTTGTTCTGACTAGCTGCAGCACGCACAAGCTGAGTCTCCCAGCCATCCGAACAAGGGACACGTACCACACAACATCCCAGTTTGTTTCTTGCTGCAAACACTCGGCAGTTTCCCACTGAATATTTCTCAAAGGTCGATCTTCCTCCAATATCTCAAGCACCCAGAGTTTGCCTTGAGCTGCAGCTTCTTGTATCACTGTCTGGTGGATCGGGTAGTCTGGAAAATGGTCCAACGTTCGTTGAACTGTTTGACCTCCACCAGAGATGGCTCGGAGCAGTGGTTGCGGGAACAGCCACAGCCATAGTGGGGCTCACTGTCTGCGACCAATAGCTGTATCGCTGGCTTTAGGGGGGCTCCAGAAGGGCTCATTCTGCGGCTCTAGTGATCGAGAGGTTGCCGTCATTAAACAAACGTTATTCTGCACACGTCGCAGACAATGATCATTGGCTGAAATTCTTCAAGAAGTTTCATTTGCAAACTGATGGAGGAGCGCTGGGGCTTCTTGGCGCCATGGCTGGACGCGTTTCGCGGAAGGGGAATCAAGTTCTGCTACCCAAGAGAGGAGTCGAATATCTGGAGCTCCGAACATCGTCGTCTGGTGATCGCTGTGCCCTGAAGAAAAGTTATTGCCTCACCACAGAAGCCATTTCGAAAGTATTGGAAGTCTCGGGACGTCTTGGCGCTCTTGGCAGCAGTAGAGCGAGTGGATAAGAATGCGTGGAAATTTCTTCTCTCTAGATATTGTGGAGTGAATTTAGGCACTGATGGAGAAGAACTCTTTGAACTGGACATTCCAGTGCGCTACTTTCTTGAGATTGACCAACGAGGAGCGGAGACGTACAGGTTTAAGAAAATGGTGCACGAAACTCCTTTACTACTGTGGCATCTCTCAGCGAGAGAATCGAAGCGAGGGGTACTTGGATACATTGCAGAAGATTGCTGCTTTGGACAGCAGTTTTACGAATGACAGTAGTGGAGTGGACATTCAAATTCCAATTCGATTGATGTATTGGCGGAGGGTAGATGAACTCTGTGGAGAGGCGCTCGAATCAGGCACTAGAGACGAACTTGCAGCTATTATGGCAGCTGAACGAGAGATCAAAAAGCAGTGGGAAGACTACAACAGGCTCCACTCGGGACTACACATTCCGCCGGGAACACTGCAATGCACATTTGTGCTCGAACCGATGTTGGCAAGCCTCGAATCGGCATCGCTGATGGCTCAGAGCATACAGATGATTCAGCGGATGATGCGTGAGAATGTTTGGTTCTCGCAACTCGATCTGCACGTGGACTTTCGCGAAGATCTGACTTGTGACGATCGGAAATTGGTGAGTGTTTTTGGACAATTCATGAGGAATGTATTTGCTAAAACACCTCGGGCTTCTGAACTAGCTAGCACGAGCTACTATCCGTTGAGTGACAATGGCAATGGGCCAAATTCGCTGCAGTTGGGTTCGGTTCATTTATCATTTAGTAGCGAGGTGGCACCCCAAGACGTTGAGGCAGTTTTCTCTGCTATGGTTTTTAATCAAACGACCAAGAAGATTTCAGTCAATATGCGCGAACTATCAAGTATACGAAACACAGCCGAAAGTTGGAAATGGCTGGCTTACGGTATCTTCTCGAAGCGAGCATGGAGATACTCGGCAGTTGAAGCGATTGAGATCATGGAGATCGTAACAATGAGTGCAGAAGATATGGAAGCATTCGCAGCTGTCGTGAATTCCAACCGTCCAGAAGAAGAGCTGTTTGGTAGCTCCCCAGGCAATCTCGGCAGTCGCACTGCTACACTGAAACCTAGTGCTTCAATCCGCTGGGAATTTACTGCTCGAGGGCTTCCTAAACGAAGCTCTGATCTGATAGTGTTTGAGACGCTTATTGAGAATGTTCGAGCGTTCAGTGACGATGGAGAAAGCGAGTTCGTAGAGGTTATAATTCCAGGTTTAGGCCGATGCCAAGTTCGGCGTGAAGATTTGGCCTTTGATGAGCCCAGTGGGGTAGAAGCGACCATGCCCGGATTAATCTCGCTTCAGCTTGCGTTGAGCAACTCTGACTTTGAGTGTGATTACAGTGGGTTACCGAGGTTTCTTGAGACTGTTGGAAAGTCTTTAAAGTCGCTGGAAACAAATGACCTAGACCCCCTCAACTGCATCGAATCGAGCCGGAGATGAAGCAGCATTGGGCTCTTCGAAGCTGTCCCAATTTGCGATATCTGGCATTAGACGACAATGTTTTTGTTGGTGTTGACCTCAATTTTGACGACTACCACAGAGAAGGCAGGCCTCTTCCATCACTAACTTTAAGCTGGTACGATGATGTCAAAGCACTTGTGGCGCAGTTGAGCAACACGAATGATCCGCTGAGTCAGTGCGTCCAAAAGATGCGCATTGACACTTGCCCTCTTGATGAGGAGGTGGATCAATCGGCCGAGGTAGCGACCGCACTTCTGGAGATGCTCGAATTGAATCAAACTCTGGAACACCTCGAGATCGTCGCTACGCCCAATTATTTCCAGTACTTCGACGCCTTGCGCAAGCTCCATCTCACGATACTGAAACGAGTACGTGATCCGCCAGCGAAGGAGAACAAACTCGCGTTTCTGAGCGTGATGTCGAGTGGCAATAGCTGTTCGCAGCCGAAAAGGCAAAGACCAGCAAAGTCTCAGACGAAGCCACTTCCAGACCTCACCCAAGCTCTCGTTCGTGAAATCTTCACGTTTGCCTCGACACCCATCACAAGGCGAGTTTTCTTCTACAAAAGAACATAATGGTGGCCTGGAGCTCACGATAGCCTGATCAATATTTCCAACTGAAGGTATGAAGCAACACTGTGGTTTCCATTGCCCTGGTTTCATGGCCAAGTACCCCTTTGGAAAAAAAAAATCCCGTCCGTCGCTTTTTATCGTCGGCGGAAAACGATCTTTCTCATTAGCGGGAACGAGCTTGAGAATCTCTATCTACGATGCAATGACGTCTGATGATTTGTTAACCGTTCTGCCTTGGTCAATTTGGGTATCCAATGCAGCTGCGCCGTAAACACCGCAAACTCAATGCGAGACTGCTGGGTCGTTTCTTTGGAATTTAATGCGATGCTTCAAACACCTCTCGTAGGGTCTTCGCAAAGATTGCCGGAAGATACCTTTCCATGTTAGACATGCCTACGGCGACGATTTCGAAGTCGACAGAGTGTGCGATCGTGTTCCTGTGCCGCAGAATGACAACATCGCGCCTGAACATTGTATTTCTGCCGAAATCTGTTTAACTATAAGCTAAAGCGTCACGTGGGTATGCTTATCAGGAACGCCAGGATTAAAGCAGAGGAGAACCTTGTTGCCCAAGTGAACGGACTTCGAAAGCACCCCAGTTTTCGTGAAAGCGGCAGCCCGAGAGGGACCAACCTGTACGAATGCCACTGTGGACTGTGAACGATGCACCAAAGTGCGACTACTAGACGAGGATCTCCTCGAGAACGTGCGAGTGCACTGCATTGAATTCCACAATAAACGACCCAGAACTTGAGAACAGTCTCATGTCGACACGTACGGTGGGGTCGTCGCTAGATATGAGCCATGTCAGAAATTCTAGTTGCTTCCTTTTGGAGTTGACATCGAGCGGTTTACATGCCCGACAAACACTCATCTTCCAGGGAGGAGCTATTGGAAACCGGCACGACGAAGAGCAAGTCAAAAGACTGGTATCACATGAACATGCTCATCAGGAGCACCAGGATTAACGCGAACCACAATCTGTTTTCCCGACCCCCACCGAAAGCACTCCCAACTATCGTGGAAGCGGCAGCTGTGGAGGAGGAAAAGGAAGACAACATGACTGTATCTGGCGCCTGAAATACCGGTGTGGAGTGTTGAAGAGCTTTCACTCAAAGCTGCCGCTGTAAAATGAATTTGACGATGGGATCAAACCGACGATATGTAGTCAAGGAATGCTTTCACGTTTTCAGTGGTGTCCCTAGTGAATATCTGGAGACCAACGAGGAGATTGTTTTGGAACGGTCATCGATTCACTTACTCACGACAGGAGGTGTGTCAGTGGAAAAGATGCTCTGCTCCTCTTGCTTCGGCTGGAGCTGTTGGTCGTGCTGAAGAGGACTAAAGAGGACCCAGATGCGTTCATTTTTGACGTTAGGTGGTGTATTTCCACTACCTAGTTTAGATCAGCTAAACTCAGCCGCTTTGGTGAGTTGCGGGCTTGAGTTTTGGCCCACCACACGGTGAAGCCTTTCCAAAGCACCCAGTTCTCGTGGTATTGGAGCATGCCCGGTGCCCCGTCCTTGCGAATCGTGTCGATATTCAGGTGCTTTCCCAAAGAGTTCGGGTCCCAGCCCCGACTTTTGATCGTCGCGTACGTATCGTCCAACAGCTTTTGTTTGTTGTTGCCAGCAGCCTTCCACATTTCCCAATTCTTGCCGGTGGGGTCGTTCGCCTTTAGCCAGGCCTTAAACTTGTGGTCGTCGAGAGTGTGCAACGTCTTGGTGTACAGGAACTTGTTGACGACTTGCTGCAGTTTCGGCGGTGGCGCGCTCCTCATCGTCATCGTCGGGTTCGTCGCCCCCATCTTCGGTGCCCGCTTTCTTGTCATTGCCCGTCTTGCTGGATCGCAGCAGAATCCTGGTTGGGGCGCCATCGATCGAACCGACTAACTCCGCAAATGACATTTCGGACGCAGTGGAAGTTTGCAACCGTTCGGAAGAAATCGCCGCGTCACTGCTTGACACGGCGGCGACTGCGGCAAGCCCGGCAAGGAGAATGGTGACCGGTCGCATGGAAGTCTTGAAGCTGGAGGGGAGGGGGAGGCTTGATCTTGGTTTGGAAAAATTGGAAGTGAGCTTTAGGACAGTACGCTGCGCAGTTGGCTGGAGCTGTAGCAGTAGATCCGGACGCCTCGAAATCATTGGATTGGTGGGCCATTTGTTGGCTGTAAGCTCTGTCAACTGGAGTATATTCCTGATGCTTACGGGGTCGTTATAAACTCAAATTGGATTACGGAGGTCGCGATGTATACGCTACCAGATTTTTTGCACTTTCACGACGGAGGCGATAGCGCGTTTGGATGCCGGGGAGCATGAAACTTACTTGCAGCGGCGCATGTTACAGCCAATCTTTGCTAGAAGCCCTGCGCGTTGGGATCTACTCCCGGCAAACTGGATTTTTGTCTGATTGAGTTCTCTGGGGTCCGACGCGAGCGAATCCACGTGCGGAGTATATTTACAGGCGCTGGAAAAGTTTCCGGGTCTCAATCACGAGTTCGGAGATGGCAGTGCGAGAATATCTCTGACCGATTTACAGCACCGATGCATGCTTGAGCGTAATTCCAGAATCTATAGATCAGGTTAGATTTGTCATATTTAGTGACGAATGATCGAGTGCTCTCACCATTCAACTCGTACCTGGGGACAACATTCCAGTGATCAACTTGTTAGATCCGGTGAAAGTTGAGTTGATTCAGATGCTTAACTTGTTTCCTGGTTGTTCTTATGATTCGTTTTGCCTGAACGTCAATCGACCGGAATGTAGCAATATGCTGAAAATTGAAAGTGAGCCTTATTAGTGCGCTGCGACGTTGGTTGGAGCACCAGCAGATATGGACGCCTCGGAATGATTGGATCGGTGCCGATTTTGTCGCCACTTCAAAGACAGCATTGCCATCAGTGAAACGACCGTGTACTACCAGAATTTTATCCTCAGCGAATGTATTGTGTTTTACTCTCCAACTTTTAAAATTCCAACGACAGTACCTGAGGATTGTGGCGATTTTGATTTTGACTTTGACTTGCAACACCAACGAGTACACCCTCAACACCCGAACAAGCCTTTCCGCCGGAGGTATTTACGACAACGTCAACAGCAGTGGGCTTTATCGAGCGCCCACGGCCGTCGGACTCGTCCTTGGTGTTAGTCGGTGTTGGCAACAAAATATTGCGGATTGACTCGCCAACTGCGGGTGGGGTTCGCAGACTGTACGCGGTGACATTTAGATACTTTCATGGGAGGCGGAAGATCTGAACAAAACGTATAAAGCTAAATGTTAGTCTGTCATAGCGTTCGCTACGCTTTAAACTCCTCCCAACCGGACAGCAATGTGCTGATGGTCCATTCCCCCAAATTGGCATCGAACAATGACAGCATTTTCTCGCTCGACTTCATAGTGAATGCTCCGAATGCTCTTCTGGACCGAAATGCTTCATGGACCCGTCGCGACACAACCAATCTGACGAAATTATTGAATCGAAGCTTCAAACGTGGCAGATAATGTGTCAAGTTCATGCAGAGGCTTCACTTGTACACCGAAGAGAGTCTTCAAGTGACGTACACCGCCGGCATGTATTATTTTTCCGTGGCGCTGTGCCCCATCAGTTCAACTCAACGACAGGGACGTATGGATTTCGCTGGCAGCATTAAGCTATCGAACATCAACGTGTCAATTTCTTTAGTTACCGTGATCATATCGTTCGTTGGGATAGCATTGGAGTTAGTGCCAGCTATCGCCTTGCTACTTTACAGAAGAGCAAGATCTCGTATCGACGCTCACAACGGACTCAGCCTCGGACATGAGTCACGCCGCATGAAATTCATACACGAGAGCAAGTGGAAATATGATCAAACTGATTTGCAATCGACACGTGTAAATTCTCTTGCTGGAAAACTTGGTGGGGGCTTCTGGAAATGATCGATTTGTAGGCGATGGGATTCCTGCATGGTGTATGAAGGGAGAACTTTACATGTCTTGCTGCCCCACCTCGCTGAGTCACCTGTTGCTGTACACCACACCACCATTCCAGTGTTCACATCTCTGTCTATTTTATTGCGGTGATTTGTCCAGTTTACGCTTGAAGTGGTTCGTAGGCGTCAGCAGTGCTGAGCAATTGCATCTCGAAGGGTACACGCTCGTGGTCTGCGGCCTTGTGTGCGTGAGAAAGCGCCACGTTGCCATTGTTAGCCAGTTGCAGCGAGACTAAGAAGAGACGACACACTTCAAACTGACTTTTGCCGTTCACCAGCGTCTCGAATGGCACTGTCTCCGCATCACCATCGTCTTCATCAGGGTCCACTCTGGCGCGTTTGTTGGTCTTCTTGTTCTTCTTCGTGGCTTTGCCGTGTTTGTGAAGACTTTCCTTCTCTAGACGTCCGACAATCTCCCGACGATGCGAATGGATGTCGAACGGAGGGTGATCTCGGTATGCGTTTGGCTGGCGCCAAGGCTACTGGGAAAGATATCGCGAGAGAGCTATCGCTGCAATCGGTTGAGTCGCATCTTGCTGGCGACGACAAAAGAATGCACTAGGAATGCGATCCCACAATATGTTTGGGGTGCCGATCTGACCTTGAGCAGCTCTGGACGGTACCGAGTATGGAACTGCGGCAATACTTGGTGAGCTTGGCGAGGAGCGTTTTATAGTTTTTGCTGCGGTGTTCCTGGCGCGGATGCGAGAAACGAACCCTGCATGGATGAAGATATTTTCTTCTTTTTATTAGTGGGGAAATGAGGCAAGGCTTGGGTTGATGTTGTCACTCAACGGATAAAAAATGATGCTCGTTACGAACGTCATTGTCGAGACGTATAGACTTGTGTGCTAATTTCTGTTGTGCCGCCGCTGGGTTCATCAACTCAAGAAAGACGATGGAGACGAGGACCATCGCAGTAACGTCAATCTTGCTCTATTTACTTTCCTTTTTGTATCTTGAATGGGCGCTATGGATATTCTCTTCAGTCAGGTAGAACTGGACCCGATTAACTGAATTGTCCGTCCACACAGACCTTACCAAGGATATGGCCCGGCACACCTTGGTGGATGGCCGCTGCCTCCATTACTCAAAATGCCAACTACCGGCAAAGACGACCAATTCAACGGAGCCGCCTCCGGCGACGGTGCAAGCAAGACGGGCCTAATAAATCGGAAATGGTCCCGCAGCAGCAGTGATGGCGGGTTTGGACTGTTGGAGTCGACGAAGTCGTCACCACCTGATCCTGGCGATATTATCGACGACAGCAAGACCCTAGAAGAAGAGGAGGCTACATCGACTAGACTCCGGGTCGACGTGCGCTGGGACCGTCTATTGATTGCGACGGTGATTGCCACTGCTGTAATGTTAACATTTCTCATCCTGTTTCGCGGCAAGGGTAGGAGACTGGGCCATGTTTCCGACATCACAAATGCTGATAAACAAAAGGCGAAAAGCGACGATTGCAACGCCATCTCGGGCTTTATCGTTGCAGCCGTGTTGAAACCAGTTGGAGATGCGCTGTCGATGCTAGTGGCTGTGGCATGTTTGAGCTTTATTCCAAGAGCGACACTGCAGATCGGATCACGTCCATACGTCTTGACGGTGCTACTGGGAGCTTTTGTGTCTTTTCTGGTGACAAATGGCCTGAACGCGCTCAATGTTCAACTCGTACCTGGGGATCCAATTCAAAAGATAAGTCTGTCAGACCTAATGCTCTCCAAATCGACTGCTGCTGTTGATTCGATGCGGAACAAGTCAACCACCGAAGAGCAATCTGGAAATTCGGTGCTGAACACGATTCTTCGTACGCACCTGATTGACCGAAACAACAGCTACGAGAAAGGGATGATCGTGTCACCAATTTGGTTTGGATTTGGATACCGTTCGTGGCATCAAGAAACTCTGACAACAGCGCGGAATTCAACCAGGTCTCTAGGTCCCTTTCATTTGGATGCCACACACGTATTGCACGAGAGTGAGTTGCCGATGAGCGTCGGAAACGCGTCGTATCTTGCATCAGCAGCCGCTGCAGCGCTACCGTGGTTGATGTATGCAATGGGAAGGAGCGACGACATAAATTATAGCGTCCCATACCTGTGGGACTTTGATGTGATGAATTCCACTAGCGTCCTGTCGGAGGCCGACCTGGAGGCACTGCCACGAACAGACCCCTTCAACAATTCGATGCGCCTGCTGCGCCAAATGCTGCGCAAATCCACCAACATTTCTGTTGACAATGTCAATGTGACCTACCAGACTATCGACCTGAATGACTTGGTCGTGTTCAGCGCACTTACTCTCGACATTCCGACAAAGGTGTTGAACGATGACCACTCTCTCAACTATTCGCTCTGCTCCTCGGATGGTTGTGTGGTCGTTGATGCGGATGATGTTTTTGGCGCCAGATTCGAAAACATGCAGCCATTCGTGGCTGCCAGCGCAGTTTGCGACAACTACGAGACTGACCTCCTCAAGCAATACTCAGATTATCCTTCGAGCGAGTGTCAACAGTCAAACTCATCAATGCTTGTCGTCGGTCTGGGCAAAAACTTGTCGGGGATAGCTTCAAATCGATCAAGGATGATGAAGTCTTCCACAGTCCGGTTAAGTGGCGCCTATTTGGTCTACTCGGTGACATTTGGCATACTTTCGTGGAACGTTGAAGACCTGGACAAGACGTATGGCGCATCATGTGATGCTCACCCCGATTGCCGTGGTATTCGGTATCTGTTGGACCCCAAAACAAGATGCTTTGTTGGTCCAACCAGTTGATTTGCTGAAGGACCTCGATCGGTTCTCGGTTAATGACTACTTGCATGGTAACTTCAGCACGTGGGAGCCAATTGTCGCCAGCACTAATGGATATGATATTGTGCTGCCTCGCAACTTCAATACTCCTCCTAAAATTCCCGATAATAACACCATCGCTAATGCAATCATCAATACCGTGGAAACGAATCATCTGTATGCCGAAGAGAGTCTCCAAATGACGTACACAGCCGGAATATTTTATCTCTTCCGTGACGCCGTGCCCCATCACTTCGACAACTCATCGACCACATCATGGAACTTCTCGGGAACACCAAGCAGCTGAAAATCCAGGCATCAATTCCTCTAGTCAACGCGATTATATCTTTCGTTGGAATCGCATTGGTGTTGGCGACGGCTGTCGTGATTGCGCTTCAACAAAGAGGCAGGACCAACTCAATTGAGCACGCCGTCAACTACGAAGTCGTCGCGGAAGCCATGTTCAACATGGCCAAGTATCCTCCAGTGTTCCTTCACATGACACTACGGGAGGCTTTTGCCAACGCATCTCCTGCAGAGCAGGAGGAGCTGCTTCACAGCTTGCGAGTGCAGCGCATCGAGTTCCAGAGAAATGTTCCCGAACCCGACAACAGTCTCGTCTGGACGCTTACCGAGGCTTCGTCAGTGGACATGAGCCGTGCCGCGTGAACCACAGACTGTGCTTCTTCACGCACTGCACAGACCGAATAAGGAACACTAACACCAGCGATAGAGTAAACGACTATTGCTTGGAAGTGCAACGACTGCATACATGTATAACCAAAAATGCACAATTGTTTTGCTTCATGGAAGGTGCTTTCTGCAGCAGGACTGGGGGCAAAGTTCCGTATAAATCTTCGTGGGCGAACATCCACGCAAGTAGGAGCAGTGTCTTGACGAAGATGAAGGAGCCATACTGCCATCGGAATCTCGTCGCGTAATTGGCGTCGTGGAAGAGGAAGGTCGCACGATGGGCAGTGGCGTAAGCTATGCGCCGCAGCCTGTCAAAAGCCCCGTTCCCTTCAACATTCACGTACATGTTGATAGCGCTCGTCTCGTAACTTTCTCGCGGCCCACTCACCACTCAAGTCATCGTACTCGGGAACGCAATGTGCGTGAAGATAGAGAAGCACCTCAAACTCCGAGCAAAGGGCGATGGTTTGGAGAACCGACCCGATGCGAAGTCCTGGGCAAGTCGTGACGAGCCACTGCACCACACGCAGTTGTGCGGGACGGGCTCCAAACCACTGACTCGGCGGCTTCGTCGGGATATATTCGCCGCAAGCACGCTCGAAAGCCGTCACAAGCGACACCTCCGGCCGATTGGCATGCAGCCACTTCACCATTTCCACATGCCGTTTGCCGCAGCCTTATCCATAGCCTCTCTGGTGCACCCTTCCAAGCGATTCGCATGCAACCATTTCAGAATATCAAGTCTCCTGTTAGCTGCTGCAGCGTCCATCGCAATTACGGAGCAGTCCGCCGTTGTGTTTTCGTGGAGCCACGTCAGGATGTCCAACCTCCCTAGGCGAGCTGCAGCGTCCATAGCTCTCGTCGAGCAGCTCGCACTCGTATTGGCATGCACCCACCGCAGCACCTTGAGATTCCCGTTCTCTGCAGCCACGTCCGCCAATGTGGTCGACGAGTTGCCAGGGCAGTATGAGCGCAACAGCTCAAGCACGGACAACTGCTCCCCAACGAACGAGTCTGGCGGGTCTTGTTGACGACACGGGCACGACTCCGACAGAGGCTTCTCGCACGTGTGGAATACTCGAGCCGCGACGTTCTCCATGGCCGCCATTGTGCATCCCTCGGAGCGGTTGGCACACAGCCATCGCACCATAGCGACGTTATTGTACCTTGCAGCACCGTCGATCGCATCAGTCGTGCAGCCTTCGCTGCGGTTGTCATGCAGCCACTTGACGACGTCCACATGTCCATTCATGGCGGCGCCGTCCATCGCGGCAGTCGTGCACCCGGCGCAGCGATTCTCGTGCAACCAGGATCGGCTGTATACGTTTCTCGGACTGAGGCCGAACGAGTGGGGAGGAGGAGCCATCGATAACTGTAGCTACCCAAGACTGAACTAGGCGTCAGGCTTCCTAAGTCTCAGGTTCCAGCGACAAATCTTTACGGCTGCCGATCAAGTCGCTACCCATGGGTCGCCTGGTATTGCAGTAGCGATCGACCGTCTCGTATCTACAAGCATCGGAAGAAGTGAGGGCCATCATCCTGGCGTTTCTCCTGTCGGGTATCACGAGTGTGTTTTGTGTTCCGCTGGCTCGGTGGAGCTGCGTTGAGGCCTACAAGCTGCAGAGAGTCGTCTTTGGCGTGTGGGGAAGTTCGTGCATTCGGAGCCTCATTTCAGTCGATGGCAGGTTTTCGCAGGCTCTCCACTTCATGGGCTGGGCAGTGAGGAGTGTAATATCCCCACGAGGTGACGAAGCGTGATACGCGCCTCGCAGAGTGCCATAAGAGTTGAAGAGGCCGTTGTGGAGAGTGTCGACCTCGAGGAATGAGCCCTGCATCGTGGTGGTTTCGAATGAGTGGAGAATGAATCGTGGTTGCAGGCAGCACTTTGGTTGGCATTGCCACCCAACGGGAAAAAATGATGCTAGTTACGGACGTTGTTGTCGAGACGCACGGTGTCTTGTGTAGTAATGTCTCATTGCGCGATGGGTTCATCAACTAGAGAAAGACGATGGAGACGAGGACTATTGTGCGTTATGTCAAGAACGCTGGGTCGACTTACTTTCCATTTTAAATATTTTACGATGCTATGGAGATTTTGTTCGGTCAAGTAGAGTTTTATTCGTCATCGCACCATCACGTTTAGAGTGACCACACCGGTAGAAGCTATTGCTATCCTATATTTGGCAGCGAAACCACATGTTCAATAGTTGTTAGCTCCGAACGAAAGCAAATTTGACACCGGTGCGGCTACTAACCGCGTTAAAGCTATGGCAGATCGATCATCGTCGTCTTGGTTGACGGACTGGCTCGGTGAGGGAGACGAAGAGGAAGCTTTCTTTCTGAATTTAGTGCTGTCCAAACCTCGTGGATTGAGTTTCTCATCGCATCCAGGCGGTTCGAGGCCAGGCAGAGCCGAAAACAAGGATCGCCGATCGGCCGACCGTCATTTACGCCTTCTCCAGCAGTATTTCGGACCAAATCCAGTCTACAACGCGTCAGCTTTCCGAAAGCGCTTCCGAATGACTCAGCGTTTGTTCACGAGGGTGCTGATAGCAGTAGTTGAGACCGACGACTACGTCGAACAGAAAGCTGACGCTACTGGTAAGCTAGGCATCTCAAGTTTGCTTAAAGTTACTGCTGCATTACGACAACTTGCGTATACGTGAGGCGACGGTGGTGAACCGAAACCGCCCAGGGTAGTATAGTGCGGCGCCTTCGAGGTGGTTTGGAGCTGAGTTCCTGGAACGAGTCCTGGTTCCAGCCCTAGATCCACGTGAAGAACCCCAGGATACGCAGTCGAAATCCTGGGTGGCGTGTGCTCCTTGTGGCAATCCCTTTCGAGGTCCGTTTAATCCGATCTTTTGTCACCAGGATCCTAGCACAAAAGTGAGTACAAGATGAGTTGAGAGTTAGCGCCGACACTCACTTCACAGGAACAACGCTCCTAGCGAGAACCAAGCCGACAACCAACGCACAGAGTTAACACACCACAATTGATATGCAGGTTCCTTAATTATTTGCACCGGCCCAAGGAACGGGGCCACAAACGTCGAGTGTTGATGAGTAGTAGTTTCCTGGACCACCCGACGAGAATATCCAGGTACTCAGACATGTTATCACGCGCACCACCTCCTTTTACCAAAAACACCAACACTTGGATCAGGAGGACTTTCGAGTTCAAAGCGAGTTGCTGTGTATGCGGTAGTCAATCGAGCGAGAGATTCTGGAAGGTGACTACAGATGTCCCTCCAAAACCGTTGTTAACATGAAATGGTACACCCCAATGCCGCCCAGGTGCCCAACTAGGATATGGAATGGGATCACTCCAAAGCTGACCTGCCTTGGTCCTCCACCTAACTTGGACTTGAGTTGGTGGAGTTCACACGGACGTCCAGTCCTAGCCGATGTGCCCGGTAGGGATACGCTTCACAGTCACCAATTGGCCTTGGATCCCTTCCGGACCGCAAGCCACTTGCGTGTTAGATGGCTAACTGAACTCTGTTTATATGTTAGGCTATTTACTATGGATTTTTACCTTGTGTGTCGGTTTGACTTGATCTTTGTGTGAAGATGAGTGACGAGCGGTTTTAGATCGCGCGACCTTCTGCAGTAGTGACCTTTGAGTAGGCGACGCTTGGTCCGGTGACCTTTCGGCGAATAGCTTGAAAGATATCGCCAGGATACATGGCTGTAGGGCGTGGTTTCAGGGACATAAATCTCCGTTGCCTTGATCCAAGTGATAGAAGGCAGATCCTGGGCAAACATGTCGTTCACCACTTGGAAATGATCGAGTTTGCCTGGTTCCAGGTACATCCACCTTGTTCTGGATGTGTCCACTTGGCTTCAGGGTACTTGAAAACGTCTTGGTTTGAGCATAGTAGATTCAGGCATCGTTGCATCGCGATCTTGGTTGCAGTACTTGGATCGTAGTACACCGACATGAACACTCTTGGATCCAAGTAGCCACATCCGAATTCTTGCAAGCCAGCTTGGATCCAGGGGCGAGTCGCCATCCACGACTTGGATCCTGGGCTGGCAGGCTCGCGAACACCATATCCCTCTGCAATCACACTTGACAGTCGGAATCAGATGACATGGCGCCATCACGGGGCAGGTCCAGGCTGAGACAGTTGCAGCAGCATGGGTACGCACCCATCAAACTTAAAATCTGGGCCAATCACAGGGCAGAAACGGGAAATCGTAGAGTTGCATCGTGTCATACGTCTGCTGCCGACGCGCTTGATGAAAACTTGGAGTTAGCGGAGACTACTGCGTTAAAATGCCTGAAACACTTCTGTTGTGCTATCATCGCGAGGTTTGGCAGTGAATACCTGCGGTCGCCAAAACCAAGTGAATTACAGAATATACTACAGGGAAATGCTCGCCGTGGTTTCGTCGGGATGATAGGCTCGGTAGATTGCATGCACTGGCATGTCCGACGGCATTGGCCGGGCAACACAAAGGGAAAGAGAAAAACAACTAAGATTCTCGAAGCCGTCGCAGACTACAACTTGCGAATTTGGCACTGCAACTTCGGGTCTCCTGGTTCACTGAACGACATCAACGTTCTGGACCAGTCTCCGCTGTTTCGAGATTTTCTGCAGGGCACTTGTCCCCGTGTCGAGTTTGTGATATCTGGTGCGTTGCGCTTTCTGCAAGTTGCCTTTTAAAATGACTTTTAACTTTGTCTGGAACCTGTAGGCAAGCAGTATGATACGCCGTACTTGTTGGCCGACGGAATTTACCCTGAATGGCCCGTGTTTGTCAAGCCTATTGAGAAGCCCCATGGAGAGAAGCAAAAACTTCGTCAAGCGGCAGGAAGCTTGCCGCAAGGATGTGGAACGCTGTTTTGGTGTTTTACAAGCACGATGGCGATAATTGACAGTCCCTGTCGTCTGTGGCGAGCAGATGCAATGGCCCAAGTGATGCGCGCATGTATAATCCTCCACAACATGATCATAGAAGACGAGCTCGGCGATCCGTATTGCTATGGGCATGAGCATCTTTACGATGTGGACGCGCATCCTGGTGGCATTCCAGACTTCAATATTATTCGGCCACAAAGGCCACCGCGATCTGCTACATTTGCTGCGCTGATATCCAAATCACACATACTTCACAATGCTAACCAACATGCTCGGTTGAGATCTGATCTCACGGATCATATCTGGACAATCCGCGGTCTCGAAGACTAGTTAAAGTTTGCAATACATCTGCCTTTTGTTTTATGAAATACCAATAGCAATGCTTTCTCGAGCAGTGCTAGATCACTAGTGATGAAACAACATCGGATGTTGTCGTTGCAGTAATTGTGGGCGTCGAAGGTAGAGCTGTCGGAATTAACGGTGAGGTAGTGTGCACTGCTGGATCTGGTTGATCGTTTTGCCGAGGGCCACATCCTACGGATCCAGGAGTATCTGCATCAACAGCAGCAACCTCTTTCCGAAGTCGCGCCAACACAAGCCGTCGTTTGAGCGCAATGAATTCCATGCTCTCTGGGTCGCTACTGTCCACTGCCATGCTAAAAGATTCTGGTCAACTTGATCTTGAGCGACACGAACCCGAGCATCGGCCGTTCGAGCCATTCTTTCAGTGGCTTGCACTTGTCTAGAGTAAAGAGCTAGGTTTGTGCGCTCCAGTTTCGCCCATTGTTGACCGACTGGGCGCTTATCTTCTCCTTCTGTTGCTGCCGTTGATGCAACATCATCTATCTCAGCACCGATACGGTCAACTGGTTGCAGCTCGGTAGAAGATTCGTCTGCCGTCCTCTTTCTGAGAGAGGTCTTCTTGGCATTCCCGTCTCGCCAAGCACCCCATTTTGGCGGGTCCTTCAAGATGTCCCAGCACTGCAAGAACCGGAACTTACCGTTTTCCGACTCGTACAGCTCTACTGCTTGATGAATGACGTCCGCCGGAGATCTCCCACTCACATCCATGTGGCGGAACTCTGGTGGTGTTTTCCGTCCAGGGGTGGTTGTTGCACAGCGCGAGCTGTGGCAACGTGGCCAGGATCTTGGTGAACCGAGATCAGTTGTGAACTCCTTCAGCGGCGGTTCTTGGAACTGCCGTCGAAGGATTGGCGTATGCACCTCGTGAATCCCTATAGGTTCGACCCTTGGATTCCGCGTTTAATCTACCGGATGGCCTTTCACAGTCAAAGACACAAAAGAGTGTTAGATGGATTAGTTTGCCCACAATTCGTTCCCCAGCAGCCCACTTTTCTTGGGCGGCAGTTGAAGAGACGGGGTTCTTGGACTGCAGGTTCAAGAAGAACTAGCAACCACAGATAATCAATATACAGAGAGATCCTTATGCAAATATACAGCCGACACTTATTCTTATAGACCCTTGGTCGGGGGCCTCACACCAGGTTCAATCCAACGCCCAAGACACCTGGAAAGTCTTGGACTTGGTTCAGCGAACGCGCACCACCTTCAATCGAAGGAACACACAGATCAGTCAATACAAATCCCAATACAGAACGTTGTAAGACGCAGTCTCAAAGCAAACTCAAGCGGCGACTGCTATCCAGCCGCTTGAGCGTAGTTTTAATATGAAATGGGTTGACCTGCAAGACAGACGCCCAACTAGTAAACGAAATGGTCGGGGCGCCTAGACTCCCTCCCAATTGGACTTAATAAACAGGTGGGGAGCAGCAGGTCACCTAGCACTAACACGCAAAGAGCACCGACTGGCGCTTGTGCAGTACAGGGCAAAAAGAACTCTCTGGTTGATATCTCTTATAGCTAGTAGATCTGCAGCCCTTCCGCAGATCTTGGGTGCAGTCATTAGGATACGAATTAGTCTTGATCTTAGTATGCTTGACTTGATGACGGCCACTTATCGTGGGTTCGTCGCTCCTCAAATCATCTGTGGCGTAAACATTCTGGGTACAAACCACTGGGTCCATGGTGAATGCGAATTCTCGCTAAGTGCCAGAATCCACGCCCAAGAGAGAATCTCCATCGAAGAAATGGCCGCCCAAGAAATATACCCTTGGAATGTTCATCCAAGAACTTCTTGGATCTTGGGCAGCAGCCGTGCTTCTTGGGTCACTTGGGCAGCTTGGGGATTTACAGGTCCTTGCCTCACACATCGTGAGGTTAGCCAAGGCGAGACGGGTTGCACACAGGAATACCTTTCACTGTGGCAATTTATACCTTGGTTCTTGGCGACCCGTTTAAGGACGAGGGGTGACCAGGACGTAACGTGCACTCACGCTCAAGGTAATGTGCCCTTGGGCGTACATTCCAAGAGCGGAGATCCCTTCAACGTGCATTCTAAGGACACGCCATTTCTTGGGCGTGCCTTTCAAGAACACGTTTTCTTGGGCGCACTTCCTGGTCTTAAGGGCCCATCCTTGGTAGGACAGCACACCCCCGCCTTCTCCCAAGCGACACGTTTTATCGCACACCTCTTCATCTCTTGAACGTAATATCCAACACTATCTCCTTAGTAAACTCCATATGTAAACTCTCCACAGCGCGATCCACAGAAAAACACAATTCACGTCGTCACATCCAGCCGTTCCACCTGCTTGAAGCAACCGACAAACTTCGATACAGATCACGAAATCGCCTGGAAGCGCGACTTTAGCGAGCCTGGATTTCTCGTAGTAGTAGTCCCAAGAATTTCTTCAAACACCTTCTCACCTTGTGATACATGTCGTCACCAGTCTGGTTGGTCCCAGTTGCGGTATCACAGCTAGCATTAAGCCACGCCTCACACAAAGCCTTATCCTCCGCAGCGCTGTAATTTGCTCCTCGTTTCTCGGACATCTTGAGGACTGTTCCCCACTCCGCTGGTGCTATTTTCTGAGCCAAATTTGGCTCCAGATGTGGCCTCGAGAGCCTCAAAGCTAAAACTGTGAAGCTCATAGCCGCCCCGGCGGCGCCGTGTAATACTATCCTGATGCCAGATATAATAGCACCCCGGTGCGGTCGCTCTTAATCGACGTTCTTGTCGAGCTTTCACAAGTAATGACTGCTGGTACACTAGTGCGATTCGTGCGGGTTACGATCTTTTTTCGATGCTACTCTAACTTGGATCACTCGATACACTGGGGTGAATCCATGCGAAATTCACGACGATCACGCGTTCCTGAGGTTGAAGAGCCAGAAGAAAGCAAGGATAATCGCTTGGTTCTAAGCCGTGTTGATACTCGCTTCGTTCAGCAGATTGGACTTCAGTTCGAAGCCGAAAAGTGCGACCTTGTTTCCTGTGGTGGTGAGAATGTCTGCTCTCTTTTCCACCGACTCGTTCCTCTGATTAGAATTCCAGTCTTGCAGCACAGCTATCACGTTGATGGAGCTGTTTTGTTCTGCACACAGCAGCGCAGTTTTGCCGACCTCGTTCACCAAGTCACACACCGCTCCACTCTGAAGAAGCATTCGGACAACTTCATCATGTCCGTGTGAAGTTGCTTCCATGAGAGCGGTGTCGCCGTCATTGTCTTTCAAATCCACGTTAGCGCCGCGTGAAATTAGCATTTTTGCTGCATTCAGTTCGCCATTAGCGCTCGCTAACTCAAGAGCAGAGCATCCATTCGCTCCACGTTGATTAATGCTAGCCTCTCGATCCAGGAGCAGCTCTACTATTGCCGTGTATCCAAACCATGCTGCAGTTGTCAGTGGTGTGTCCCGATTGCGGCTAGGAATATTAACAGCCTCGGTGGTTTTCAGCAACACCTCGACTCGTTTCACGTCACCTCGCTCACAAGCAATTCGTAGCGCTGTGTCTCCGTTTCGACGCTTCTGATCAATACTCGAGCTTACAGAAGCAGATATAGAATTCATCGGCGAGGTATCAAGTAGAAAGAAATCGTCGATCTTCCCATTCGTGACGTGCCAGATACGCTCGTAAATGAGCTGAACAATCTCTGTAAACCCACTGAAAGAAGCAGCCAGCAAAGCTGGCCAACCCATGAAATCTCCGCGTAATTTCACATCTGCTCCGTTATGAAGGAGGATTCGCACGACCTCGAGTCTTCTGTGCCAAACGGCAGTGATCAAAGCCGTGCCCCCACTCGGCAAACGATTGTTGAGGTTAGCACCGTTGTTGCAAAGTAGCTGGGCGATGTCATAAAACCCCAATTGAGCTGCTGTGATCAAGGCCGTGTATCCTTCATCGTCTGCGGACACTTCTCCTGCAGTATTTCTTCTATTGCATGCCAAACTATCCCCCATTCGATATCTCCGTGGTTTTGTTGTAATCATTCAAACCGTCGGCGTCGACGTCAGGGGAGCATTTATAGCGGAAAGTAAACTTTCCTGATCACCGACGTTGCAGCAAAAGTGAATATTTCTTGGACGACGGTCTGGCTTAATTCAGGGATCGTTTGGCATGTGAATGATTGCTGTCTTTTCGACCGTGAAAGCGTTCTGCAACTTGGCATTACACTCAGAAATGCAATCTTGCTTGCTGTCGCCAACAATCCACGGGTTCGTGGAGGGCTGTCAAATGATGTTTCCTGAGGTCTCGACGATATGGGAAAGATTTTGGTGTGGCTAGGAGTTCTAGGTATTCCAGCGATCGGTTTACTTCGAGCATGTTCAAAAGTGCTTGCGCTAACTCAGTCGACAGATCAACCTCGTCGTCTCGATTGAGAGTGGATACATATTCCTCGAACACACTGGACAAGCGGGTTGCTCGTACCGCTCAATTCCTTGATATTCTAACCCCAATCCAGAACCAACGACGGAAGCGGCTTGCAATGTTGGTAGTAGTCGTCAAAATTGAGATATACGCCCCGGCGCCAAGAACCCTCAGCGCTCTTCCATTTTCTGATGGACTTAACAATAACATTTCAACGAATGCTACGTGAATGCGACGTGTGGGCATCGCTATGGCTGTTGCAGGAGATTGAGGTCTATATGCATGTCGGGAGATGGCACGAGACTGCACGCATCGATAGACTGGATATCATCGAGTGGTTCGACGAGAAGCTATCGAGGAATTTATTTTTGAAGTTGAGGTATATTGCGTTACTGTCTTCTGTGGTCGAACAGAATCGAAGATGTTGCTGCAAGCAGCTTTTTGACGGTGGTGAAGTGGCTGCGTCAGCATCGACACATACGGCGCTTGATAAAATCTGCATCTGGCACAGCTTACCGACACGCTCTCGATGTCGATGGTGTGATGATGCCAAGGCATCGTCCAGCGATTGTGGCAACAGATCGCAACGACAGAAGCTCTTCCAACCCTCGGCAGCTGAAGTTGCAGGAACAGACTGCAGCAGAGCCTCGAGAGCCGAGTGCTAGTATTGTTTAGCAGATCCTTGCACGGATCTGGCTGCTAGAGTTTACGCCAAGGATATTCTCCCTGGATTGCCTGCACGGCAAGTGGGGGCATGCCGACGGCCGAGTAGTTCTAACTAGCTCACTCTTAAAAACACCTCGTGGCGTTCAATACACGTTGAACGTTTAGGGAGTTCCAGCTCCCAAGGATCGACTTTCGTCTGGAACGGCTCAGATGGCCATTTTTGCACCGTGTAGCGTTGCCGTATGCTCGACTGAGTTGTACAAAGCAAATTGAGAACTGTTTGATTTATGAAGTGCGTCGGAGACGCCTGAAGCTACTTACGAATGCATGTGATCCCGAAGCTGCTCTGGGTTCTGCTTGGCGCTGATTCTGGGCTCTGCATGGCTTCTGGGTTCTGAGTTACCGACGGCGGGATACGACAAGCGTCGACTCAAATCGGATCACTGGGAATGAGTAAGTCGATCCCCATCCGACGATTCCCCATTCATCTTGTGCGGTGCTTATGGGGCACCCCGAGGATGATATCCGGATTCATAATGTCATGGGCAGCGCTTGCTGGAATCCACTACGGCGTCAACCAGTTTGGTCTTCAGTCTCGAATTTGCGTTCTCCCGGAGATATCGACAGAAGAGCTCGGCGTCTACACTTTCGAAGACAGGGGTCTTCGCCGTTTCCAGCTATTAGTGGCGAGTTTACTCGTCACCTGCAACGCAGTAGCAAATGCTGCGATGGCAACAACCAACGGGATTGAATCCGGTCACGTGTATTCTGCCAGCGGAAGCCGGCTCAGAGTTTCTCCTATGGCAGATGAAGATGACGACTTCGAGGAGAGAGGAGGCCCCAATCTCTTGGCTTCAGCGGCAAAAGTGAAGCTCTGGACGACAGCTGGGAAGTCTGTGGATGATGTCAAGAAGCTGCTGGGTATGGAGAATTTGGATTATTTTGCTTTCGTCCTGGCGAAGGGTTTTAACACCTACGACAAGTTCATGCGTGCCCAAATCCCGTCGTGGTCCAAGAAAGATCTATCCCCGACCACGTCAGGTTGATTTTGGGGCTAGACAAGCTTGCCGACTCTGCGCTAGCCACGAGTCCGAATTTCAGGTACTACAAGAAGTACATCGAGACGCAGATTCCTGTTTGGGTGAAGACTCAAGTATCTCCGAGCATGGATTATGAGAGTTTGGGGCTGAGCAAGAGCACAGGCAGTCTTGCACACAGCCCGAGCTGGTACTCATGCTCGCTCTCATGCACAGGCTAGCGAGTTATGGGGCAATGCAAGTTCTCCCCAGAGTGCAAGGGTGAACCCACTACTAAACGTAGCGGGAGCTGCACTCGATGTGCGAGGAACACCGTCGACAGGCTAGCAAGACCCGCAGACCCCGAAAGCCTTCGCCACAACACAAACGACAGTCGTGCAGCGGTCGTGACCAGGCCGCAGCGGAAGCGAGAATAAGTCAGCAGAAAGATCGCAATGAGAATGCCACTCAAGTCCGTGCCTCATCGCCCCAAGGCAGCCTGTGCAAACACCTAGCAAATGCGCCAACGAGAGAGCTATAAAGAGGAATGGCGGTCTTCATTGGCTGTGTGAAAGGCATCGGCAGATCCAGAACGCTGAGCAGCGTCAGCGGTACGATCGCCAAAAGAAAATTGCGGGTCAAAGAACGACAGAAGAAGACGTAGCTCTAAGCCGTGAAACTGGTTCGGCAGGATCCCCGCACCAAGTGATATTATCAGGCGCATCACCACAAAAAGAGGGAGTTTGCAATAGCGAGAATGAGCTCGAGACGGCAGCGAGCGCTGGTGTTCCAGCATCGTTGAATACGACCTCAGACGTCTGCTGCAAGAGCAAGACTCAGGCGTGCGGGCAACGGGGTCCATGCCAACGCTCTCGCGCCATGAAGAAGAATGGCGAGCTCCATAGGTTTTGTGAGTATCACCGCCGTCAGAAAAATACTATGTCGCGAGCGCCAAGCCAGCAGCTGGGGGCAGTGGATCCCAAGATGCTCGGGCAAAACTTACAACGGTGGATTACCAGCAGGCCGCGCTGTGCGCAGTACCAGCCTCTACTGCTGGAGCTCCAAACCAACAGGTGAGAACGCCAGCTGGCCCCGCTCTGTCAGCCACGATACCAGAGCCCATTGTGAGTGTTTTGAAGGCCCAACGCGAAGAGTTCTTACGACGAATTAAAGTCGATACGCTGTTCCTCGAGCAGTTTGACAACATTTGGGCGGCACACTTACAAAACGACAAGGGAGAGTAAAGACAGAAACATCTAATCAATGTACGTATACGTGGGGGATTCATTTCCGTCCTAGTGTTCTGGTCTCGACTAACCCGCACGTCGATGGTCGGGTTTGATCGATGCACTGTAGGGAATATTTGTGGCCGCTGTTTGTTGTCAGTCGATGCTGTATTCCTTCGCCATCTCGAGGTCGACTATCTGGTACTTCGCGCAGTAGATGGTGCTGCGATCGAACAAAATGGTGCCGTCCACCTTCTTGACCTTCTCGGTCAGTGAGTAGCTGGAATGGACGTGTCCGCGAGCACAGCTCCCGAATCTACAGCCAACGTCACGCGACATGGTTTGCATTGACTGCGTTCACATATGGTGGTGGCTTGACGCGAAACTAACGCTACCTACCGAAAGGAGGGCGGCCGAATCGCTTCGACCCCGAACCGAGTTACACGCGGGGAGTACGACACTGTTGTGTAGCCGAGCGAGCTGCTTCATTTGGCGCACAACCGGAAGAGCAGCCTCTATCGTTTTAGAGACCGCAGCAGCAACTCGAGACTCCTCAGCCTCAAAGCCGGCAACCTTCTCTGCCGCTGTGCTGAGTTTGGCCAGCGTCAATGGTTGAGTCAGGAAAATGGAGTCTCGGTGCTTCACTCGCGACAGGGCAACATACGCAAATGCCACCGTCGGGATCGAATTGGTGTGGAACACGACCTTGTCCAATGTTAAGCCTTGGACTTTGTGGATGGTCATGCCGTATGCCAACCGCAATGGAATTCCTCGACGAATAACCCTGAAGTCACTATTCTTTTGCACCAGCTGACCTCCCGTGGCATTTCGGGAACAATATTCGGGACGTCTTTTAGGAAGGAAGGTCCGAGATACAAGTCAGTAATCTTGACCAGCACGATAGGCAGATCACTGCCTTCAAAAATATTAGATCATAAACCACGCCGTTTGTTCCGTTACAGAGGCCTGCTGATTGTTCTAGGCTGAAAGTCAAGGTGACAGGAGCGCCAACACACAGCATTAGTTTCGTGGCGACTACTCTGTCTCTGTCACTTTGCGCTGTCTTAGCTTCGCTGATGAGAGCCGACACAGTTCCTGCTGGTATTTCTCGTTGCTGATGAAGCCGTTTCTGCTGGACGTGGTGCATTGCATGAAGATGAACTATACTTGCGTCACTGGCGAGAAGGCTTTCTGTGTTAGCTGCGTTGACGTTAATGTTTCGGTGAGCAATATGCTTAGCCTTCGAATACCACTTCGGCGTTGTCGTGCAGGTGGTACACCGCGAATTGAACAATTCGACATCAGCGGCTATTGGTTTACGGCAGCGTAGCCGTCGTAGTGCGTCAAACCACTCGGGATCACGCTTCCCACGATTTTGACCTGTTAGCATGCAAACATTAGGTATTTGCTCCCATAACTCGCGACCTTTACGTTGCACTTCGTTGTGGATTTTCTCCTGCGAGGCTGATAGTGCATAGGGGACGACGGGGTCTAGCTGTGCAGCGTCGCCAGTAAATATTATATCTCGTCCGCCAAAAGGTAAGTGCTGATACTGGGGCCAGATCTCTCTCATCCTCTGGTCAACCCAGTAAAGAATCCCGCACCAAATGACACTAAACTCATCGGTGATGACTAAATGTACATCATTGTATCTTTGCTGAAGCTTGTTGAGTTTATTCGGTCCATTCTTTTGCGTGGTAAGTGACGCATAAGGAGACGAAAATGCGGAGCGTGAAAACGATGAGAATCCAAGCGCCGAACACACCGTTTGGCCCTCAATATTAAAAGCCGCTGTACCTTGATGAGCAAGTAGGAGAATTTGTTGGGAAAGCTTTTTCGGTCGCTCTCTAAAAACACAACCTACATCTTTGACTAAGTGATCTATTAGCCAACTCTTTCCCGAGCTGCCTTCCCCGTTAACTATCATCTGCAAAGGCGCACACGGTGTGTATTCAAGCTCCGCTTTCAACCTAGCTCTGGACTGTTTCATTGCCATCGCAAACGGCAACCATTGCGACTCAGACATTGTACCTTTGACCCCAGAAGCATTTTCGTCGTCGTCACTGATGGGGTAGCGATAGTAATGATGGCCAGCAGGGTTCGTGTCATCGACACCGCTTCTCTCCTTCATCCAGGGTCTTACGTAGTCCTTTACAAAGGCCTTTGCTCTTTGGATGTCATCGCCTGAGTACGGATGCTTTGGTGTCCACGTGGTTGCTCTCTTAGGATTATCTAAAACCTCAGAGTTTCTTAGGTCCTCTTGCTCTTGCAAAGATACACAGCTATCTTCGACGAATACGTACTCAGAGAGGGGAGCTGCTCGCTACACGGGAGGCATGTGCTTGCTTGAGTAAATCGAGAGCATGCTGACGTGCTAGTCTTGCGTGCGACTCCTGAGGCTCTAGTAGGCCCTTCGTGTTACTCGCTCTGTAAGCAATTTCAGCAAGTTCTTGCGGCTCCCGAGTGTCGACTCGGTAGCAGCGCATATGGTGGCGAAGTACCTTTACGCGCTCAACAGTCCTCGACTTTCCATGCAAAGGTAGTCCTCTCAGCAGTATGAAATACGCTTCCTGGGCGCTGATTTCCCGAATTGACAAAGCTGCATTCGCAACCTTTTTCAAAATGGTGTGGTGGGGCAAATTTACATAGCAGCGCTTCACTGCTGTAGCAATCACCTTTTAAACCGAACAGTATCCGGTTCTGCTTTACTTACATACGCACCAGCGTATTCTGCTGCACCGTAGGTATTTCCGATGAGTTGCAGGTCCATGTTTGCCGGCCAAGTCGATAGCAGCGCCGGTGAGTAATTATTCGTGCTCGCAATCTCTCTTTCAACCTAATTTTCAACGATGGAGTGCCATCAGACGCAAAGGATGCATCTAATTCGGTGTTAGCCTGAAGCTCCTTTGGATACCCAAAGCGGCACTCATTACCTTTTTCCTACAAGTTGCCCCGGGGTAGCAAACGTGCTGCTGCACTCGGTGCACTAACCTAGACAAATTACATTCCCAGTCGTCGCCGCCGTACTCAGGAGGACGAGATCAGAGAATATCTATATTTTCTGCGCTGCAAGTTGTACAAATCGAGCAATTGCAGCCAGCTAGTTGCGCCAAGGTTTTTGATAGGACTGATATGCTACGATCGACAAATGCTGCTAACTCACGCTTACCCTCGTCGGTTTTTGAGAGCTCTAGAACATCGGGGGCGTCTTTAATCCAAAGCAGCGCGTGAATGTGCGGGGAGCCCTCTGCTGAAACTCAACTCTCCAAAAATAATCGTCGATCTCGCCCAAAGGCTTCTCGCGGCCACACAACACATTATCGAAAAACATTGAAAGCGATGGCTAAAATAGCGCGCTGCAATATCAGGATTTTCATTGAGCAGCTTTCTCCTATCCTTCGACGACAAGCGTTTGCACTCGTCAAGAGTCAGATGGGGTTTGCAAAAAGTCCGGCCAAATAGTGTCGGCGGCACTCAACGTGAGAAAGAAGGTCGGCCAGCGAGTAGATAGCACACGGCTTCCAATCGTGCTCATCAAGTCGTCTCTAACACTAGCTCACTACCTCTAACAACTTTGAAATACGGCTTCAACGATTCTAATAACCGCATAGCTGTGTCTGTTCTTTCCCGAGTAGAATCCGGCTGCTTCCCGGCATCGTTTTGTGGCTCTACGTCGCTAACTCGTGTCACCAAGCCATCGATCTGTCGTCTATGTATTAAGTTAAGGCAGAAAAATTGAAGTTGTTATGGATAACAAAGCGTCGGTCGTGCCACTTCATGAGGTGTGCACAGAATTCGGCTAAATGATACTCGTGCATCCGATTTTCGCAGCTCTCTACTGGGTTTATGCCACATTCTCCAATAGGAAATAGAGTAGGAAAACAGTTCTGCATCAAAACTTGGTTTTGTATTCATCAATAGGTTCCATACGACTCTGCAGCTCTTTCACAGGGTACTCAGATCAGCCACACGCCAGATTAGCAGCCTCTACTATCTTTTCTAGCTCACTCTGCTTGTCTTGATCGTCGCGTTCTAGCTCGAAGGTTTCGATTAAATTATCCATGGCATCTTCCTCGCTATCAAGACATGCTGAAGCTGAATTTGACGTATCTGAACTATCTGCTGTGGAGTTGCTAGTTCTACAATCATGATGTGATTCATCGCAAGCAAGCAAGCACGTATTACACGTATGTGTGTCTCCAGAAGCTGTTGAGGCTGTAAACCCCATACTACTCTCGTGGCGGTGCTCACCGCCGATCCGCAAATTGCCTTCTTGCTCGGAGTTTGCTGCAAACGAGTGGCCTACATCATCGTCGCGCTCACGATTCAACTGGTTTTCGTGAACACGAAGCTGCTGAGACTCTTCGTCGGTGATTGAGACGCTTGGAATGTCGCTCTCGATGTTGAACTGGTGCAAGGCAGCTAAGTTCTCCTCCGAAATCCGCACATTTTTGTAGAGAGGATTGTTGTCGATAAGCCAACACAGTGCTTGTCTGAGCAAGTCGGGTCTAACCCTGAAAAACTTTGCCGATTCTGTTGCTTTCGTCTTCAGAAAGACGACTCCACACTTGTGCAGTGGCCTAGGTAGATCCAACACAATCTCCACAGCACTATTCCAGTAGTTAATTGAGTTGCCGCGGGTGAACTCTTGACCGTCACAATACAGATTCACACAAGTTGTGAAAGAGACGCCTAATCCGATCAGCCGTGCCTCCATTCGATTCAACACGGCAAGCTCATGAGGAACGGGTACTAACCGGAAACCACTTGCCTTACATAATTTCGGGATCTCTTTTTCCGTAGGGACTTTTCACATCGCCCACACAGCCAAACCATCGGCGCTTCGCTGTTTTCGTCGTTCACGACAGCCTCCGGGATGACTTCACATTTTCCCTCCGAGTTACACAGTGGTCTAAAGAAGGCGACATCCGGTTCGTATCGCCTGAGCACCGCTTGTTCGGACTTCGTAAGTTCGCCGCAGCTACCACATATCCGAAGAAACGGGTAATCGATGGCAGCAAAAAATCTGGAATGCACAGTTGGGTAAGCACAGCGGACACACCACCCAGAAATGTAGCGCACCTTTTGCATCTTCGCTACGGTCCCGAGCGGTGCTGTTTTGAGAAACTTTACTTCTTTACTCCGCTTAGCGCTGCGAGGTTGTAGCTGAGCTACTGCATTCCGCTTCAACATCTCTTCATGGCGTGCAAGACGCTTGACTGTGCTGTCCGCCTCAGCAACCTCAACAGGAGCTGCATTAACCCGTCGCCTTTTTCGCGGTGCCCCACTGAGTTGTACGTCTAAAGCCGCAAGAACCCGCCTTGCAGCCTTGGCCGCCCGAGCATTCTGGCAGGGCTTCACCATTTCAATCTAAGCCGTGCACGACCCTGTTACACGTTCCGAAATGTCAATACGCTTGTTGCCGTCAAAAAGCTATCTAACTCATCTACCGGATCCCTGCACCGCCACAATCTTTGACTGCCGACCCGCACAATGCACAATAGCACTGAAAAAGGTTGCCGCTTTCGCGTTTGACTTGCTGGGCCGACATCGGTGGATGGTGACCGACTTCCAAACACAACAACGCTTCCATGTAGATCGCCAAATTTGCATGGCAAGTATTCAGCTGCGTGGTTGAGCTCGGTCCGCATGATGCGGATCCAACACAAATCCAACACGTAATGCTGGAGCTTCATAGCATTCTCATTCACACCATACAGATGCGCTAGAGCGGCGCGCCAAGGATCCTGCAAGGCTGCGCTGTCGCACGCGCGAGGTTAGATCGCCGCGCTTGAAGTTGTTGAAGTCGTGAAGCGACCACTGCCAGCTTGGCGAGATGAGATTTGCTGGACGCGCGTCCGACGGAACCTGCGTCGCCTTCAACCGATCCTCTTCGGACGTCGTCCGACTTCTAGATCACCGCTACCGCAGCCGTGCAGATGCGCTGGAGCGACGCGCCAAGGATCCATACGAAGTTTCCGTTTGCTAACGTTGAAAAGTTGTATTTATGCGTACAGGTTGCTAACCTTGCGTGCACGGCAAAACCTGACCTCCAAACCGATACACGTACGCCTACATCGGTATCAGACCACGGCATCCAGGTTCCATACACATGCACCGCATCCTGCGCTATAACGATGTCACAATTTTAATCACTCCACATATATATTTTCACCCCACTCTTACCTTAGTGGCCGCGTTTCCTCCACCGTAGTCGAAGGTGATCTCCTCGCCATTTTCAATGAGCCTCTTTGCAAAAAGACCACAGCACGTCTCTCCACCAACGTCCCAGCGCTCCACCACACAATTGGGCTGGCAGCTGTGGTTCGCGAACCTTGCAAGATTGCCGACTACACGCGCGTCGATTACTTCGTTAGCAGCGGTGGTCATTCCGTAGTAGTTTGTTGCTCCCTTCAGCTCCTACACGAAGATAAGCAACGGTCGACAGTCGACGATGATTCAGACCGTTTTCGTACACTTATCCTTACCATTTCCCTGCGCTGATACACCGCACTACGAATGATTTCCCCACGTACTCACAAACGAAAGCACCAGGCAATATCTGCTGGCTAGCAAATAGCGACATGCCTTTGTCGGGAAGCCTTCTTACTGCAAAACAACGCGTTGGCGCCATCTTGCATCCTTTGGTCGCTGCAATGGCCTCCAGACGCGCATTTACCGCGCACACATTCGACTTGCATCTGCACAGCAAACAATTGTCAGCACTAGTGTCGAGTGTCAACTTGTCTCCGGACGTACCGATCGATTCTCGCAACCGATGCCGCACGTCACACTCCAGTCAAGGCCGGGATTGCATTTACACTCAGGAATTTCGTCCTGCCCCGGCATCGAGTTAATTGTAGTTTTGATCGGAAGTATTACTACACATACCTCATCAAGAACGCGTCTTAGACGATACGTCACGCTGTTCTGGTCAGCGTACTCAAACTCGATGAGAGCCTGTAGAACACTTCTCTCCTCCATCAACTGTCAAAAACAAATTAGCTAGTATAACGGAATAGCCAACAAACAAGACTTGGCGAATAGGTCTCGTGCTCCATCGATCGCGCCGGTAAGTCGCGGCAGCCTCTCCACGGACCAAAACGCGATCCAGTTTCGCCTGCTGTCGACGTCGACGCGCCATCGTTTGCTTTCCTCCGGTCAAATCGAAATGTACCTTTTACTCGACGGCTTGCTGTAGGATGCGTCTGCTGCGATCTAGAATCACTGCACTGGATGTGCTTCCCTTCAAAAGTTCAACAGCACTGCACACCCAAACTTAAAAAAAAACACCAAGCACGAGCTTGACGATTTTAAATGGAAGCATTCATGTTAATGGAAGTGCGAGCCTTCTTACACATGTACATCTGCAAGCACCGTTCTGTTCTCAAACCTCGCCACGGTAAGCAATGCCAAACGAAATTAAACTATATGAATGAGCGCTCGAATTCGTCACACATCAGCAGCCTCGGTATGACGACTCGGCTCCCATGCTCCAGCACTTGTTGAAACTTGTCGTTAGCATGGTGGTGCGCGGTCGACAGCATCCATCGTCGAAGAGCTAGCCGCGAGTGCCCATCGCGTTCCGCGTGCGAGGAACTTTTCCCGCTGCAGGGTTCCCAGCTGTGGCAGCTGCCGCAACAGCTCTCCCTTCGACGACACTCCCCGATGCACCGTCGCGATTCTCATCATCGTCACCATCGCGCTGCACCAGAGCACGAGACTTGGGGCTGCGTCCAGACTGCCCCGGCGCACTCTTACGCTTCAAAACGGGAGGGTGCAACTCGACGATCCGATCCGACGTAGGTACTTCGAGCTGCACACTGCCCTTGGCAATGTCCGAGAAATAGCCGATGTTGTGCACCTGGCGGAACTCGTACACAGCGCCCACACGAAAGTTGACACGTGCCACTCGCGGCGACGCTGTCTTCCTCTTTGCGTCCCAGACGGTAACCTGCGCGATGAAAGGCTTGCGGTTGACACTGTTGAGCTCGGAGAGGGTCTCTTGAACCTCGTCGAAGAGGCCATGGGCCATGGAGTCGACCAGCGTCACGCGCGTGCCATTGTCGGCGGCCAGCCTCTCCGAGGTATAACAGCACATCTTGATAGTGACGTTCACGCCGGCGGCTGGCTCGCTAGACGAGATGAATTCCCGTAGATCCCCCACGTTTGAGAAAAGTTCGTGACCTCGTCCTCGCTCTGCTGCAGCACAGCTGCGCAGGCCGTCGAGCAGCTCCATGAGGTGATGCGATGCGAGGGAAGGCGGTGCTTGAGCGACGCGCGCTTGGTGGTCGGCTGGGTAGCTGCTTGCGGCCGGGGGCGCAAAAGCAAAAATGAGAGAGCTTCTGAACGACTCGCAAGGCAGCGGCGCCGAGCGCTGCCAGCAAGCACTTCAACATGGCCTTCGTTGCCTAAATCAGTATATAAAGCAGTACTCTCCTCAGACTTTTTACGGGCGGTCTCGAACCCTGCCGACTTTTGACGCTATTAGATCTGGTAATGGATTAGTCCCATTTAGTATGGGTACACTCCCAAATGCGGGCGGTTTCCTTGGTACATCATGGTACACTTCCGGATGGCTACAAAAATCTCGGCGTTAATTCTCATAGAAAAAGTGGCCTTTTATGCCAACTCTTGGTCCCACTAATATCAGGCGCCCCTACAGTCGGAATAAAAATAACCCTCGTTTTATTGGCTGTTAACTCATTCGCGCGAGGTGATCCACCTGTAGGGTCGCGGCTTTTTCCGTTTTAGCTTACGAACGCTTTCGCATACATGCTCTTATACAGAGGGAAGATTCCTTAGTTTTGGCCCCCGAGAGAGCGCTTATATATTATAACCCTAACCTATTCTAAAAAGTAAAAAGGGTGTAAAGGAGTAAATAGGAGTTGTCTGATTATAAGGGGGCTTCGCCCCAATGACAAACTTCGGTCGTATGCACTGAGGCTGCTGGACGATGACACGGTCCCCACACTGATCGGGCACGAGACTGTCTTCGGGGCCAAGCAGGCAGTCCTTAAGCCGTATGTCAAGGCATACGTGGACTCGGCAGATAAGTTTCGGGTGGAAGCATATTGGGACCGACTGCTATCGAGTTTTGCTGTCTGGAAGAAGCTGGGGTTGGACAAATTGGGCGCTGCTGGTCGGGAGGCCTCCAATCTCATGCCGACGTACAAACTGTACGCCCAGAAATGGGATGGTTTGGCTATGAACTCTGTAGGCAGCAGTTTTCCAGTTCACAACGCTATCAGCAGACGAGATAGCGACGAGGATCAAGATTTGGGTCGACGCAGGCAGGTCGGAAGCGTTTGCCAAGTACTCGCTGGGACTCGGCGACTTGAGTGAGGCGCAACTTAGAAGCCACAAAAACTACAAGTACCTCTAGGAGTTTTTGCAAACGAAGAGGTTGGACGAAGTCGTGTGAGTGACTTGATCGGAGGTGAATCTCAAGCCCTCCAGAGTCTGGTAAGCAGCGACAAAGTATGTTGCCTTGGCAAGTCATTGATTTGGTTGCTACTGCTTTTAGTGGTGTTTGTTTTGTCTGTAACACAGTTTCTTGCTGAATTGGCCAAGCGTTTTGGCTCTCAAGGTCAACAGCTGATGACGTCCCTGGAGTCTTGGCGTACCAAGATGGTCGATTCCAAAACGTTTGTGCTGTTTATCAAGACAATGCTGTACGTGGTGTATCGACCACGATGTTTGAGCTTTCGTGCACGACTTCACGCTGTGAATGACAAGCTTTGGCGGACATGAGCTTTGTGTTCACTAACAACGAAGAGTGCAGAAGACATTGTCCACGGCCGCGGAGTCTCGTCATTCCCGCTGATGCAACAATTGATCCCATCCCAAAGATACTAACGCGCGATCAATTTCCATATGGAAAAATGCTCTACCAGCGATTCCAGTCAAAAGCTCGGACATCCGGAGCTCATGATCCCCCAAAATGAGTTTTCAGTCGTCAACTGACCACAAACTGCAGAAGCCATGGGCTTGTACCGTTTCCTGTTCATGGCGGTGGTGGGTGTCTTGATCAGCGGAAATGCAGCAGCAGAAGCCAACATAGCAAGAAAAATATCTCCCCAGAGACATCAACGGAAGGCGACTCCGAGTTTTTGCTATCGCTGATGAAGAGAGAGGAATCTCCAGCGTCTCGTCGCTAAAGACGTCGGCCAAAGTGAAGCGCTGGACGTCGAGTGGGAAGTCAGTGGACGATGTCAAGAAACTGTTGGGACTGGAGAACTTGGACAACATTGCCTTCACGCGGGCGAAAGGCTACAACACGTACGACAAGTTCGTGACTGCTCAAGTTCCGTCGTGGTCCAAGAAGCAACTGACCCCAGAGAATGTGAAGACCATATTGGAGCTCGACAAAGTTGTCGACTCGGGGATGGCCAACAGCCCGAATTTCAAGTACTACGAGCAGTTTATCGAGCAGCAAACCCCTGTTTGGGTGAAAGCTCAAGCAACTGCGGACGATGTTTGGAAGAAACTGGGGCTGGATAAGATCGAAGGCGCTGTGGACGATCTCATGCAGACCCGGAGCTATAGATCCCACCATAACTTTGTGAACAGCCAGCTACAGACGTGGGCCATGCAAATGCTGAGCAAGGAACAAGTTTTCGTCAAGATCGGATACAGGTCTATGAGTGGACACGAGCGAGTCATCATGAAGAACTGGTATAACAACTACGCTAACTCAGCGGATGCTTACCGAGTGGGTGGGTATTGGAAGCAACATCTGTCGACTTATTCTGTCTGGACCAAGTTAGGTTTCGACTCCATGACGGCAACCGATCGAGAGGCTTCGGGACTGCTCACTACGTACAAAATGTACGTCGAGAAAGCGGACGATTTTGTCGAGAATGCCCAAAGCTTTGGATTCCGTGTTCGCAACGCTGTCACCAAGGATGCCTCAGCGGACGAAATTTCAGCAAAGGTCAAGGTGTGGGTGGAGACGGGCAAGTCGGAATCTTTTGTAAGGTACTCTCTCGGGATCAAGGATGACTTGGGTGGGTCAAAGCTCACCAAGCACCAGAACTACAAGTACCTTCAGGAATTTCTGAGGTCCAAACGAACGACTTGAACGGAAACCTTATGAATCATAGCTACTAGAATCAACTTTTGCTCTCATGTGGAACAAACCAATCGATTTTCAATCGAAGTGGAAGATTGGTTGGCCCCACAATATATTGAAGACCGTCCATGGCACGTGTGAAAATGACGAATCTGTGTATCAAAACTTTTTCTCGAACCTAAGTTGAAACTTTCACAGAGATGAATGTTATGATCATCTGGACGTACTTGAATTTCAGCATTGTGTCGATATCTCGTTGAGTAGGAAGGATGTTGTCAAGTGGCTACATCGACATCGTCCGAAAGGATGCACAACGGTTGCCGCCGGTCGAAACTTTCACGTGCCCGGGTTCGCGATGGTTCCTTTTGCCATGTGCTGTGTGAACAAAAACCCCGAGTTGTTTGTTGGCGATCAAATATCGATGCTAAAGAGGCTCATGGCGACTCGCTCGGATGTACAGCAACAACGAGAAGTCAGGACTGTCGCGATCGCTGGAACTCGGCGAAAGCGACTGCCGGATACACCTGTGGTTTGGCAGTGCATTTCGCTGGGTGCAAGCTAATTCGTTCGCTTTAGAGTTTATGCTGTTTTTCCTAGGACGCTTGAAAAGCCGACATACGAAAAGTTTCAGGAACGATGAAAGCAGTTGGGATCATGAATACGGTTTCGTCATGGCTTGTCGCCGCATCTAGACAGAGATGACTACAGACACGGTTACCTTCTAGCAATGAATGGGGTATACAGTACATTGTGCTCGCAAATCGTTCTTTGTCAGCTCCAGAGGGATCACTCGCATCCATCTTGTCAAACGAATATGGCTTGTCCGGTGCAGTTGTCGCTGGAATATTGAGATTGCCGTCGCTTGTCGCGGTAATAAAAGTATCGCCACAAGCGAGCACACTTGCGAAGACCGCTGTTATCCCATTGCCAAAGCGCATAGTCGATAGGGCCAAGCCAGGTGATCTCTTTCGTGCACTGAAGTGAGATCAAATGGATGACGCATGAACAGGCGAGACTAACGACAACAAAGAGCAAGCTTCACGACCCTTGAACTCTGATTTGAAAGAGCCATATTTTGGCGCTGTGGAGCAAGCCGGAGCGTGCAAAATATCTGTCGCTTCCCCACGCTGCGAATCGTTTTCAAAATCGCTCGTCAGGTTCAGACTCAGCGCTCCGAGAGATTAAAATTACTCGACCCGTCGCCCGTAAATAATAATGGGGAAGCTATAGAATCAACGTTTCCATATCAAAGCAACCGCTGTTGAAATGACAAGAAGCGTCTTCTTCCGTACATCCGGGTCTCCACCCAGACTCACGATAAAGTCCTCCACAAGAACACAAGTCTTTAGTAGCGATCGCTGCCTTCCGGCTAGTGTCCACAAAGTCGTGCACTGGAACGTCCTGTTCAAAGAGATTTTGTCCTTCTTTGCAACACAAACTCCCCACGGCTGCCAAGGCGCCTTAAGATTTCCAGCTCTTGGAGTGAAATGATTCCGACAGTAGCTAAATTTCTTTGCCAGGACTCGGAAAGTGGCAGCCAAACCCAGACAATGTTGTGCGGAGGCCAAGTAGAATTATTCTCAGGTAGCAGAATTTGATTTTGCGGCTCCGTTCAGTGTTGGTGGCTGCTGGGTTATTTACTTCGGCATAACGAAATCCATATGCCGACTCAAAAATAATGATTTTGCAGTGAATGCTCGTCCAGGACGACCGAGCTGCACTGCAGGATAATAATCTGCTCCCAGGGAAATTGCAAGTGAACAAGCCGCAGTCGTCTTCGCACGAAGCCATCGCAGCACTTTGATTCTCCACGTGAAACCTTCCAACCCATTGGCTTCCAAACTTGTCCGCTGAAATCTTGTGAAGCGAACTTTAACCAGCTACTCCATCCATAGCTGCAAACGCTCACCCTTCGGCCATTTTGGGTGGTACACGACGGACTCTTGCTACTAGTTTCATCAGCTCGTCCGATTCTGCGCTTCCAACGCAACCAGTTGCCGACACGCACTCTCGTCCGTAGGAAATACAGCAGGCTTGAGCTATTCCGTCGGAGGGCAAGTCAAATCCCAACCTTGTTGGACTTGCTGCTTGGTGGTCAAGCTCATCCCCTGCAACGCGTTGAAGCTGTCGATGCAGCAGTTCTGCTTAGATAGCCTCGTTTACCAATACAGCACAAATTCACTCTCCTTGAAGCTGCTCCACCTTCAACCAGACACTTTGCCCGAGATTCTCCCGACGAGGAAGGCGACGTCCGTCTTGTAGTCGGGAAGGCAGCAAGACATGGCAGACTCGGGCCATTGCGATCGACGTGGAGGACCACCGCCGACACGACGGGGTCCATTTCTGTGCTTGAGTTTCGGCTCAAGCCTCAGAGAAACGCGCACCGAAAATCGGAATCCGATCGCTGCGTCGATGACTTTGGCCCATGCTGGGCTGCCAGGCAGCTCGAGCCGCGTGTGCAGAGGATGCTGCAGGTGTCGGTGCAGCCACCCGCAGCTGGGGAATCGTCCTCGTCGACCTTGAGCCTGCTTTCCCCTTGTCTCGTCACGCTATTTAACCCTTCTACTCGGTTAAGTGCGATGCGCGTCATCGCCGGCGGCGACCAATCGTGAGCATGTTTCCAAGCACCACTTGGGAATTGTATGTGAGCTGGGCGGTAGCTGGCCAAATCCAAGTTGGCACTGTTGGCGGAAGGCGAATTCATATGGAGGCACGACGTGCCTTGCCCCTCCATACAAACTCGCCAGTCAAAAATGTACGCTCGCTCGACCAGCATCTAATCTACGTCGGCATCTAAACAAGCAAGGTTAACCCCGTTCATTTCGAGCCTGATGGGCGACCAGGAAGTCAACCCCACGGCAACAAACATCCTCAAGAGCTCGTCCCCCAATACACTGGGGGACAGCTCGCCACCTGCTCGCAGCTTGGGATCGGTCTCCGTTACCAGCACTGGGCTTTAGCAGCTCTCGAGTGTTATTGCAGTGGCCGATGGCCATCCAAGCAGCAGATACTTTTTCGGTTCCCCTCCGTCGCATTTTGGCGCTTCTACCGCCCTCTTCTATGCCCCGCACTATTAACCAGCGTGCTCAAGTGCGTTCACTTTCGATTTGGCCGAGTCCAGCGCAACCAGCAGTTAGTTCCCCATGCCTGTCGTCAGTGTGGGCTTCATCGGCTCGGGCCGCTTGGCCGAACGCATCGCTCGCGACCTGATCAAGAACATCTCGCCGCAACGCAAATTCAGCTACAAGAAGCAGCGACTGGTGTCGACTTTGCTGGCGTCCGATCCGCTCGAGGAGCGACGTCGAGTGTTCGACCGGTTAGGCTTCAAGACCACCGCCGCCAATCAGGACGTGCTGGCGGACTGCGACCTGGTGTTTCTAGGCACCAACGCCAAAGAGGCGTTGGCTCAACAGCCCACCAACAGCCAGACGCTCTATGTGAGTCTCATGGGCGACCTGCCAGCCCAACAGGTCGAGCAGCTGCTCTGTCCTGGCGCCAAAGTGATCCGCATGATGCCGCAGAACTATCTCGAGCGGAACGGCCTGCCTAAAGGCGTCCTACCTCCTAGTAGTTGGGCTACAGTCAGAGGTTCCCATGTCAGTGACCAAGACCTGGAGAAGGTCATGCGGATCGCCGGTATTGACAAGTCGGTCGAAGTGGACGAGAACTTGACCGAGTGGTTCATTCCCAGTGAAGGACCGATCCATCGGTTTGTCAGTACGGTCAGTAACCATGCGGTAGCTGCTTCCAAGGCGGTGCATGAGATGGAGGACGCTCTGCATGAGGAAGAAGAGGTCGAAGAGGACTTTAAAGACACCTACGACGTCGAGCGGGAGCTTGGGTCGGGCAAGTTCTCGACGGTTTATAAAGCTACGCACAAGGAGACGGGGAGACGTTTGCCATCAAGTCGATCGTGGACGACGCCATGACTCAAGAAGGTTGTGAGGTCTTGATCGCTGAGGTCGGCGCTCTTAACCGCCTCACCCACCCCAACATCATCTCGCACCACGGGTTTTACAATGAAGACGGCAAGTATCTGCTGGTGCTGGACTACTGCAACCGCGGCAGTCTGCGGGAATTAATTGATGAGAAAAAGGTCATTCCCGAGCAGCTTGCTAAGCAACTGCTAAAGCAGACTTTGTCTGCTTTGGAGTACTGCCATTCGATGGGTCAAGTGCACCGAGACGTTAAGCCTGAGAATATTTTACTGGCAGAGGACGCGGACGGCAACGTGACGGCCAAACTCGCGGACTTTGGTCTGTCGGAGGAGCTGCAGCTCGCCAACCGCCGACTGCAGACCATGTGCGGCACTCCGCAGTATTTGAGTCCTGAGTTGGTCTCTGGCCGGCTGTATGGCACCCCGCAGACATTTGGAGCACTGGCATCATGGCCTACATGATGTTGAGTGGCATTGTGCCGTTTGACGAGGCTCGCAATGACCAGGAACTGTTCAAACTCATCAATTTGGGAGCAGTTTGGTACAATCAGCCGCAGTGGCGAAATGTTTCCCCTGCGGCAAAGAGCTTCGTGCAGAGCATGCTCGACATCTCGCCCGAGTCGCGCCCCACGGCAAGTCAATTGTTGCAGCACGAATGGCTACAGGATGCATGAGATGGCTATGGTAGGCATAATTATTAATATTCTGGTGAGTGGGTTCTCGGACGTGATTGGTTTAAAGTCTCAGCGAATCAAAATATTTGGTTTCATCAACTTCAACTTTCCTTATCGCTTTCAATGCAGGTAGAAATGAATTAGCATGATGCAGCATGCCCTAGCGACGAGTTGATTGTCAGCGTCGACACGAGGTCACCGTTTTGCTCTTCTTCGTTGGTCACCAGCTCGATGCGCTGCACGCGCAAGTTGTCAAGAAGAACCTCCTGCTCTGCTGGGGATGCAGTGGCAAGAACCTCTCTCAGTGTCATGGAGAGGAACGCTGGAGGGTACTTGGCCTTGTTGAACATGGCTTCTGCCACCACTTCGACGTCCACCGCGTGCTCAATCGCGTTGGATGTCCGCTTCTGTAAAAGTGCGATCCCGACAGCCCCCGCTATCACCAACGCGACTCCGAGCAGAGAGATGACGACGTTGAGTCGAGGAATTGACGCTTGGACATGAAAGCGCTGCAAGTTCCCTGCGAAATCCAGTATGGACGATGAGTTGTCTTGGCGTTGATGGAGTACGGCATCGCGAAAGAGGAAAAACAGCCCAGCAGTGTACGTCATTTGCAGACTCTCTTCGGCGTACAGGTGGTTCTTCTCCACGGTTTTGAGCAGACTATCGTAATACTTGGTTATGGTGAAGTTTCCAGAATTATTGCGTAGGACATTCCATGCGGTAGATGTGGCCTTCTTGAACCGACGAGGTAGCAAGAGCTCACTCGCTTTATCGTCGAGTTACAACTGCACGATAAGCTGCTTCCACGCGACTTTAGTATTCCAGAATTGGTTCAAGTAATAGTCAATTGAGAAAATATCGAGGTCATTCAGCGGTAGACTGGCTAATTGGGCCAGTAGCACATCGCTCTTTTCAGGCTGAGTGGCATTTAGACGGAATCGAGCACCGCGGCAACCAGAAGCAGCCTCGCATGCGGCGTTATACGTGGTATCCAGATCTTCAATTTCCCACGACAGTATTCCAAATGTCACTGAATAAATTAAATGCACCCCATTCGCCCGGATCTTTGTATATGTAGTCGTATTGAGGTCCAACATGTCTTCAACAATTTTCTTGCCCACTCCAACTAATAGTATCGACGAATTCGACCGCTGAGCGCACGTGGTCGATACATTGGACCCTGAGTAACTAAAGAACTCGCCGTCGGTGTATTTTACTAGAAGTTCATTGTCGTCGCAAATTCCACTGGTGTACACAAATGGCTGGATGTGCTCGAATCCAGCACCTAGAGTTTTATCCGAGTATGACGGCGGCATAACGCAACCGTCGGTGGTGCAATAAACACTGTACTCGAACAAATCCCCATCAGTCTTTAGTACAGTCGTCGGAATGTCGAGAGTCATTGCTTTGAACGAGACCGAGTCGCTCAAGTCAATGTTCTGGTAAGCCACATTGACATCGTCAATTGAGACGTTGGGCGACGAATTCAGCATTTCGTACAGCAGCGGAGTCGAGGTAGCGATAAAATCTGTCGAGGAGATTCCAATTAAGTCGACCGCTGGAATTGTTCCGCTAACGTTCGCATCCTTCAAACCCTTTGCGTCAAGAGCGCTGGAGAACAACTCCATGGCCAAGGTTCTGTTTCACAGGTACGGTAAATCATTGAATTCGACTAGCCCATCGCGTGTGCTCTCCTCGTAGCTACCAGGTACTTTCATCAGCCATGGCAGTGCTAACGAAGCTGCTATGATGAGGTAGGTCGCGTTTTCGACACTCATGGGCAATTCGCTATCAGGTGGCAAGACTGCCATGGACGTGGCATCCAAGGAAATCTCCAGCGATCCATTCGGACTCTGTGCTGCCGTCAAGGTGTTTTCGTGCCACGAGCGCGATCCAAAAGCCAAACCAAGGCAGAGGTCCCACATCTTCTCCACTGCTGACATCTCGATCCATGAAATGCGTGCGGAGAATCGTGTTAAGCACCGGATTTTCTGGTTGGCTTTCAGCAAACGATTCGTTCCACGTCGTAAGTAGCGACCCGTTCCACGCCGGTTCTGGCTGGGAGTCGATCATTTTTACCAAGGTCAGATCTGCCAATGTGATCGCGACGCTCACATCTCCAGGAATCAATTGGACATTGAGAGAACTAAGTCCGTTGGTTACCAAAAGGTCGCAGCAGCGCTGAGCAGGGCCGCCGCAATGTGCGAATGCACTCCGATCTGCAGCGTCAATCTCGGCAATGAAGCTCAGACACACCACCGCCGACAACATCGACAAAGCGATCTCTGTCGGGCCAAGACCGCGGCCACGATCGCACCAGACGCAGAGTTGTAATTGTCACTTTGCGCCTTTAAACTCCCGTGGCTTTGGTTACCGGATACCGTGCCAAGGCGGACGCCAGCGCCGTCACACAGTAACAGTAGAGTCGTCATTGCAGCAGTCGCAGCCACCGTCACAACGAGTAGCCGGACCCAACGCACGTCGACACGAAGCTGCGCACTCGCAGTTGGAGGATTTGCAGTCCCCAGATCTTTGCCGTCAAAAGGGTTGCCAGAATTCGAGGTGGTCGACTCAAGCAGCACAAAGCCAGCGATGCTGCTGTTGCTGAGACTTCGAGCTTGCGTCCATGTCTTGGTTAGGTGGATGCCCTTGGTCGCACCGCCATTGGGGTTCGTGCATGATGCAGTCCACGCAAATATGTACCAGCTCAGGAGACTACACTGTAACTCTCGCTTCTACGATTCCGAATCGTCGATCCGGTCCCCGACCCCATCTGATGATCACTCCATGATAGTCGGCAAATCTGGCCCTGTAGAAACACAACTTTCAGCTGCGAGAAACTAGTCGGCATAGATCCTGGTACTACCGGCTGGTAGTCATCATTTCCAAGTCAGAAGAGTAAGCCCCAAGCACTCTCTTTCGCGTCGCGATGCGCGTTGACCGCATCTTGCTGGTGTTGGTAGGCGTCCTCGTCGTTAAATGCTTCGGTCTCTCGGCTGCCAACAAGATCAGTTTTTCGCCCGACAATATCTCTACCAGCAAAGGAAGGCAATTAAGAATTCACACGACCGCGAAGGACACAAATGATGAAGACAACGACATCGAGAACCGAGGAAGAATTCCTCTGTCGTCGCTGGAGCAAGCGGTCTCGATAGCCACTTCCAAACTCAACACGGAAATCTCGTCTGCAGCTATGTCAATCAAGCTCAAGCTGTGGACCAAGCAGATGAAATCGATCGATGACGTCAAGAAGCTGCTGGGTATCGGAACTTCATCTGGGAAGACACTAAAAGATTCTCTGAATGAAAAGTTTCTTGATGACTTTGCCACTGCGCAAATCTCGCGTTGGGCGAAGAAAGATTTATCGTTAAGTGATGTCAAAGTGAGATTAGGACTCGACAAGCTCTCGGAGTTTGACATGAAGAGCAATTCGAACTTTAAATACTACGAGAAGTACGTGGAGAAGCAGATCCCGGTCTGGGTGAAAAGGAAGTCTCTCCGAACGACGTGTGGATCAAGTTTGGCCTCGACAAACTGGCATCTCAGGCTTCGGTTATTGAAAGCACTCCCAGCTACAAGTTGTACAATAAATTTATGACTAGCGACCTGGAATCGTGGGCGATGAACATGCAGTCGAGGAGACTGTATTGGAGAAGCTGGGGCTGCAGGATTTGAAAGGAGAAGCGTTGAAATCGCATCGGAATTACGTTTACTACGAAAAATATGTGCGGTCGGAGAATTCGTATCGACTGAGCGGCTGGCTCAAGCAGGATTTCTCGACGTTCGATGTGTGGAAGGCCTTGAAATTGGAAGCTATCCCGCTAGCTCAACGGCAGAATTCTCAGCAGTACAAGATTTATTCGAGCTACGTCCAAACTCTCGACGACGCTATGAGCAATGGTCAACGTGTTCCACATGCGATCAGCAAAAGAACTACCCCTGAAGAAATGACGGCGAAAATTAATGTATGGTGGTCGACGGAGAGAAATGCTGGCTTTGTCAAGTACGCATTGGGACTGGATCAATTGGAGGGTGCAGCGTTGACGAGTCACAAGAACTACAAGTACTTCGAACAATTCGTACGTGGATATTAGACCAAAAACATCCTACTGCTTCCCTCCGCGACGGAACTCATCATCAAACCAGAGACGGACTTGGTGCCAGGTGCGGCTCAGTCCTGACCGAATTCTCTCCTTTTCAACGTCGCTGAGTTCCCTCGTTGCGCTTAGAAACAACGCAATTTCGAAGTGACCTTCGTCCACGGCTTTAGTCATGGCGGCCACCACGTCCAATGTCGCCCCATTTGATAGCAGATACTCGACGGCGCGCAATTGCTGTCGATCTTCAATGTTTTGGCGATAACCTACAGCTGCTGCCAATGCAGTTGTACAAGAAACCTTGCAGTGTTGATGAAGAAACTTGACTACACTGAAGCGGCCATGTAAAGCAGCAGCGTCCATGGCTTTAGACGACTCTTTCTCTTCATAGTTTTCGTTCAGCCAATTGACTGTGTCGACATCCCCAAGCTCAGCCGCAGCGCCCATTCCCCAGTCAGAGTTTTCAGCTTCCGTTTTGTCGTACAACCATTGCTTCACCCTCACATTGCTTCGTGCAGCAGCACACGCGACACCTTTCGTCGTGCCACACCGATTGATTCGCTTCCAGCCATTCGAGCATCGTAATCTGCTCGTCCACAAAAGAACTCGGTCGTTTGGCATCGCAGCACGAATCTGTTTCCTCGTTTGTGCATTTTGGAACGTGATAACCTCGAGCCGCGACTTGGTCGACGATGGATCATTCACATCGATAATGATGCTCATGCATCCACTTGACAACGTCCAGGTGGTCATAACCGCAGCGTAAACCATCGCTCGTTTGGTCCCTGATGGTTGTGTACAACAGTATTTCGTGCTTGACTGGCCATCCTGACGCATCTTCCTCATCTCGAGCTCAACACCATGGAGAATTCAAGCACCTGAAGATGCCCATTCTTGGAGGCGAAGTCTAGTTCTCGACCAACGATGTCCCATACCCGACTGATGTCAAAAAATAAAAACACGTTTGGGTCCTGTCCATACTGCTGCCATATCCACTTGACCACCTCGATTTTGTCAGCCTTGACAGCTTTAAACATGGCGTAGTGTGTGACCCCAGGCAACGTGTCGCGGGTGATCTTCAGCAAATAATCCAAGACAGCAATTTGACCATGACTCCCAGCTCGTCTCAACGAAGACGAGATGTGATCTGCCAGAGCTTCCAAGAGACCAACTAGCCACTGCACAAACTCTACATCTCCAACCTCGGCCGCGTATTCCATGGACGAAGAAACTAAGCTGTTAAGAGAATAATGACTGGCTTTCAAAGCTTCTTGGTCCAGCAGATACTGCACGTTGTCTTTGCAAATGCACCACCTTGCTTCAGTGTACGATGGGAAGTTTCGAATATGATCCATGCCGTATCCGTTCGCGATTAGCCACTTGAGCTGGAAAGTGTTATTTTGTTGAAACGCGTAGTTTACGGAAGTTGAAAACTTCAATCGTTCTTGAGGTGTTCAAGGTTGATGGTCATGTTCCGAGTGTACGTTCCATCATGCGCCGAGTTTGTACTCCATCAGAATTGTTCGTTCCTCTCCCCATCTACGCACGATTTAATATGTTAGATTTCGCAGCTTTCAATATTTTTTCAAGATTGGTTATTCCTCTCAAATGGCGGCAAAACGTCTCAAACCAGAGACAGACTTCGTGTTTACTGTCAGAAGGGTCCGTCCTAAAATTCACAGTCAGCTTTGCCCGAATTATTCTCTTCTCATCGTCGTTCAATTTCCTTCCTGCCCTTAGCAGCAACGCGATCTCGAAATGGCCCTCTCTCACCGCATTGACACTGCTGTAGTCGTCGACAGCAAATACTCCAAGACATGTAATCGCTGTCGATGTTTGTTAAGACAGTTGTAACTTACAGCCGCAACCCAGGTTGTCGTGATAGAAGAATGTGGGGCAATGCTGACGCATCCACTTGCAATGTCGAAGTGACCATATTCAGCAGCTGTGTCCATAACTCCCGACAAACACATTTCTTGGAAGTGCTTGTGCAACGATTTGACCGTATCAGAGAGACCAGTACAATCGGTTCGGCTCCAAGAAGGTATTCTCCGAGATATGAGAAAGCTGGGGGAAGAACGATCACAAAAAGTGTGGGTATGATCCAAATGCCGACTACTATGAAAATCATGTTTTTTTGTCGATCGAAGCCAAGGATATCTCTACGTTCTGCCTCGACGCTGCGCTGCTCACGTCGTCGTCCGTGTTAGGGATCAGCTGGATGGCCGGAGCGATGGTGCCGATCTCCCAGCGCATCAGCGTCGTCACCATGTCTGCAGCGTTCCGGTGGGCGTCAAACAACGACCCGTAGTTGTTTCGGCCCGACCATCGTCAAACGTGAGTTTATTTACCTTAGCACCTATCGGTCACTGACAGGCTTCAACCTTCTCTCCATCAATCAGATTAGGTACAAGCTGGTAGTCCCAGCATTGTCCAGTGGATTTGTGAAATGGATCTGGTTTGTAGCTCAGGCGGCAAGTAGTGGCCACTTTCACGTTGTGCGATGGCTGCGCAAGAAATGCCAGAAGGCCTGTCGCATTGGTAAAAGCGGCGGGATATTCCTAACAGAAACAGCCTCCTCGCCAGCAATTCCATGTTGACAACATGGCATGTTGTGGCGGCGCTGTTACTTCGCATTCGCTGTCTGACTACCAACGCAGCCATATTAAGGCAGTGACGAAGTGCTGGAGGGATCAATCTGTTGTAACTTGTTGCCGTTCGGGCGTGGTTTGAAGAAAGCTATCTCGACGGATAAAGGAGGAGTTCGGTTAACAGAATACACAGGTGGGTTTAGCTTAGCGAGGTCTTATCTCGTCACATTCATGAATTGTCGAGTTCCATTCTTGCAGGACAGCTATGACATTGGTGCGATCGTTCTCTTTTGCACGCATTAGCGCAGTTTTGTCGGCCGTATTCACCAAATCACACGATGCCCCGCTCCGAAGTAGGAATCGAACGATTTCGGCGTATCCGTAAAATGCTGCTTCCATGAGAGCAGTGTCGCCGTCATCATCCTGCAAGTTCACGTCAGCCCCACGAGCGACAAGTACTTTCACAGTCTGAAATTGCCCTCGACAGCTTGCATTCAACAAGGCGGAGCATCCATTCTGTCCACATTGGTTAATACTAGCTCCCCGATCCAGCAGTAACTCCACTATTGCCGTGTACCCAAACACTGCTGCAGTTGTCAGTGGTGTGTCTCCATCGCGATCAGGAAGATGAACAGAGGAAAACGTGAAAGAGAACTCTGAACATTTAATGGGATGGGCGTACCGGTAAAACAATGAAGAGCAGCTCAATGGTTAGTGTCTTGTGGCTGCAGGATGAATTTCCGCTACACCCCTAAGTTATCGCAACAGTGGTAAATGAATCACCAGACAACACCACCATGCAATGCAACCCCGGGATATCACGTCCACTTTTGGCTTGTGAGTCATACGGAGGATCACACATTCCCACTCCTCCTGGCAGAGTTCGACTCGCCCATGAACGACGAAGTTTTTGTAGATGCGCCAAACTGATCTGCTGCTTGGCGCCGACGGGCGGACACAACAAAGTGGTTCATTTGTGGTAGTAGATATGCTGATGGGGTGGTGCAAGACAGCACTGAATGAATCACTGGACACGCAATTTGTCCAGATGCGACGTTATCTCCATGACGACCTTGTCGAGGTGGTCGACGGCAGAAAAGTGGAGCAGCACGACGTCCACGAAGACGAAGTGGCCAACTTGCTCTGTGAAACTTCCGGATTTGTGTATACGTTCTAGTCACCGGGGCGAATTCGTAAATATTGTATCCGGAAATATGTGCACTGACCGTGTATACGGTTCTGGCAGGCTCGCAAATGGATGAGCTGATTTGACCCAGGCTTGCTTCCAACATGAGCTCATTGGGAGGGGCCGTCGATGCGGAAGAGCGACTTCGAGACGCCTGCAAAACAGGCGACGTGGAGGCGGTTCGAGAGTTGCTCGACAGGGAAGGCGTGGATGTGGAGGCTGCAGACACAGAGACTGGCAGGACGCCACTCATAGCTGCGGCGGAGAACGGTCACGTAACTGTGGTATCACTACTGCTGCAGCACGGAGCCTACGTCGACAAACGGCAAGCTACTGGTGAGACGGCTCTCTGCAGAGCGTCCCTCAACGGCCACTTTGACGCTGCTCGGGTGCTCGTTGAGAACAGCGCTGGTATCGACTTGGCAGATAACGATGGGTGGTCGCCGCTCATGTCTGCTTCTTATAATGGACACTCCGATGTTGTGGTATTGCTGATTGGTCTTGGAGCTACTGTCGACAAGCAACGCTCCGATGGAAGTACTAGCCTGTACTTTGCGTGCGAGCTTGGCCACGTTGACACTGCTCAGGTTCTCATTGAGAACGGCGCCTGCACCGACTTGGAAGCTAACGACGGATCTACACCCCTGATGGTCGCTTCTTGTTATGGACATTCAGATGTGGTGGCGTTGTTAATTCTGCTTGGAGCTACAGTCGACAAGCAACATCCTGATGGAAGTACTAGCCTGTATCTAGCTTGCGAGTTTGGCCATGTTGACACTGCTCGGGCGCTTATTGAGAACGGTGCTTCGATCGACTTGGAGGCGAACGATGGGTGGACGCCGCTCATGATCGCTTCTCGTAATGGACATTCGGGCGTGGTGGCGTTGTTAATTCTGCTTGGAGCTACAATCGACAAGCAAAATCCTGGTGGAAGTACTAGCCTGTACTTTGCTTGCGGGTTTGGCCATGTTGACACTGCTCGGGCGCTTATTGAGAACGGTGCTTCCATCGATTTGGAGGCGAACGATGGGTGGACGCCGCTCATGGTCGCTTCTCGTAATGGACATTCGGGCGTGGTGGCGTTGTTAATTCTGCTTGGAGCTACAATCGACAAGCAACATCCTGATGGAAGTACTAGCCTGTATCTAGCTTGCGAGTTTGGCCATGTTGACACTGCTCGGGCGCTTATTGAGAACGGTGCTTCGATCGACTTGGAGGCGAACGATGGGTGGACGCCGCTCATGATCGCTTCTCGTAATGGACATTCGGGCGTGGTGGCGTTGTTAATTCTGCTTGGAGCTACAATCGACAAGCAAAATCCTGGTGGAAGTACTAGCCTGTACTTTGCTTGCGAGTTTGGCCACGTTGACGCTGCACGGGTTCTCATTGAGAATGGTGCTTCGATCGACTTGGAGGCGAACGATGGGTGGACGCCGCTCATGGTCGCTTCTCGTAATGGACATTCGGGCGTGGTGGCGTTGCTCATTGGGCTTGGAGCTACAATCGACAAGCAAAATCCTGGTGGAAGTACTAGTCTGTACTTCTCTTGCACGTTTGGCCACGTTGACGCTGCACGGGTTCTCATTGAGAATGGTGCTTCGATCGACTTGGCAGATAACGATGGGTGGACGCCGCTCATGTCTGCTTCTCTGAAAGGACACTCGGGTGTTGTGACGTTGTTGGTTGGTCTTGGAGCTACAGTCGACGAGCAAACTTCTGATGGAAGTACTGGCCTGTATTTTGCGTGCGAGTTTGGCCACGTTGACACTGCTCGGGCGCTTATTGAGAACGGTGCTTCGATCGACTTGGCAGATAACGATGGGTGGACGCCGCTCATGATCGCTTCTCGTAATGGACATTCGGACATGGTGGCATCGCTAATTGGGCTTGGAGCTACAATCGACAAGCAAAATCCTGGTGGAAGTACTAGTCTGTTCTTATCTTGCAAGTTTGGCCACGTCGACGCTGCTCGTGTTCTGGTTGAAAGCGGTGCTTCGATCGCCTTGGCAGATAACAATGGGTGGACACCGCTGATGGTTTCTTCGTACCATGGATACTCCAATGCTGTGGTATTGCTGATTGGTCTTGGAGCTACAGTCGACAAGCAACGCTCCGATGGAAGTACTAGCCTGTATGTAGCATGCGAGTTTGGCCACGTTGACGCTGCGCGTGAGAACGGCGCTGTTATCGACTTGGTAGATAACAGTGGATTGACGCCATTGGTGATGGCTTCTAAGAATGGGCACGCAGACGTTGTGAAAATTATATGCGATAATGGTGCTCAGCTTGATCTAACAAATAAGGATGGATGGACGGCTCTAATGTGGGCGGCGGAGCGAGGTCATGCTTCCGTGATAGATGTTTTGCTGCAGTGTGGAGCACGCATCAACAAACAGCTTCCTAATGGAGCTACAGCTTTAAATATTGCTTGTGAGCATGGTCAATTCGCAGCTGCAATAACCCTGATCAAGAGCGGCGCAGATATCGAACTCGCTGATGACGAAGGGTACACCCCGTTGATCACGGCGGCTCAGATGGGGCATTCCGACATCGTCCAGCATTTATTCAACAACGGAGCTCGACTCGACCAACGATTACCGAGTGGGAGCACTGCGTTGATCACTGCCGTCTGGCACAGAAGACTCGAGGTTGTTCGGATTCTTTTGGATAACGGGGCCGATTTGAGTTTGCGTGGAGACTTTATGGGATGGCCACCGTTACTTGTGGCCTCTTTCAGTGGCTTTACGGAGCTCGTGCAGCTCATTTACGAGCGAGCTTGGCATATAACGAATGGGAGGACTGACGATTTCTTTCTATTTGATACTAGTCCTTCTCCGGCGAACGCAGCCTCTAATTCTGTAAGCACACGTATCGATCAAAAGCGTCGGAACGGAGACACGGCATTGCGAATTGCTTGCGAGCAGGGTGCTTTCAAACGGGTCGAGGAATTGCTGAAAACCACCGAGGCTGTTCATCTTCCTGATCGCGATGGAAACACACCACTGACAACTGCGGCAATATTAGGGTACACGGCAATAGTGGAGTTACTGCTGGATCGAGGAGCTAGTATCAATCTGTGTGACCAGGGTGGATGGTCTGCGCTGTTGAATGCAAGCTATTACGGCTACACAGAAACGGTCGAAATTCTCATCGCACGTGGCGCTAAGGTGGACTTGCAGGACAATGACGGTAACACTGCTCTCATTGAAGCGGCTTTGCGTGGTCATGTTGATATCGTTCGATTGCTTCTTCAGAACGGGGCATCGTATGGTTTGGTGAATAAGGCCGGCGAAACTGCGCAAATGTGTGCAAAAGAGAACGGTCGCACCGATGTGATGACTGTGCTGGAAGATTGGAACTCGCAAAGACAATAGAGTTAGAAGGCCTTTTCATGGGATGAAGTCTTCCCGGTCGAACCCATCTAATCCTTATTCGTAATAGTTTTCGTTTTGCAGCACGGGAATTGTGAAGATGAGGCCACTACGCACCACACGCTTCATGAGTCAAGAATGTCTCCCAGTTCGCGGAGAATTTCTACTCCACGTGATCGACGTCGTCGACCGATACCTGGACGAGTGCATGGACGATCGAGCTTTCACTTCAGCCTGCGAGCGTGGGGATTCGATCGATGCTCTCGAACATTACTTGAAGTGGACGGTGCCGGACTGAAGGTTAGCAATTCAGGCTGCTGTAAAAAGCGGTCATATTCATGTTTTGCAGTGGATTCTAGCTCCCCGTCTGGACGACCATGGTCCATGGCAACGTGAAGTCTCCGGCCTGATGGACATTGCTGCAGCGTTTGGTCGGCTGGACGTTATGAAGTGGTTGTATTCTGCTGGGATAGGGCAGTATTCTTCATCCACGATGTACTTAGCTATACGCAACCAGCACTTGGACGTCTTGCAATTTCTACATGAGGAGTGTGCCATCGAATTGACTCGGGAGATGCTGCTCGACTAGAGCGATGGACTTCGCAGCTGAAAGAGGCCACCTCCGAGTCGTCAAATGGCTGCATGAAAATCAATCCGAAGGCTGCACGTCGGAAGCAATCGATAATGCTGCTTGCAATAGCCATCTTGACGTTGTCCGCTGGCTGGTCACGCATCGAACGGAGATGTTTACTGAATCAGGAATGGTCGAAGCTGCGTGGAACGGACATTTGCAAGTGTTTTACTTTCTCTATGACAATCGCGACTTCCGAAGTCAACTCGTTCATCATACGCTACGGAGTGCTGCTGATCAAGGTCATTTAGAAGTGGTCAAGTTTCTGATCTACCAGGTACCAATGACGGTGAAAATGGTTGAAATTTTTATGCCAGACAAGGTCGCGTGCAAGTGGGTTAACGAAAGGCTAAGTAAAATGAGTCGCACCAAACCGAAAATCGAGCAAGTGGAGGCAAGGCGTGAGATATCGGACGCTTTCGACTGGTTCCGTCAGTATGATAGAGGCAGCCACTGCGTTGTTTCGTGCATCTTGGGAAATGCGTTGCGGCGAGGCCACCACGGTCTGGTTGGCGATTTAGTCAGCAGGTTAGACGACGAGAGATACATGGACCAGATCAAGCTCGCTGCCGACTATTCTGTTCCATTAACGAGGTGGCTGGTCGAGCATGGGCCGCAGCTGGATAAGAACACCGGTGTTAACATCGTGATGGAAGGCATGCTGATGGAAGCGACTCGGTTCATATCTGAAAGCAATCAAGCGTTCATGGTCCGTGTCGTGTTGGCCGATGAATGGGTAGAAGGTTCCTACCGGTCGCGAGTCGTGTTGTCGATTCTAGACCACACGCGGTTCGAAGAAGAAAATGCGCGACGAAACATCTGCAACGCGCTCCGACAGGCTCCAGCCGCGACACGGCAATGGATTTAAGAAAACACTCAGAGCAATTGGACTGACCTGCATGCTGCTCTTGGAATATAACTAATAAGGTTGGTTTAGCTGTTCACTGACAGTCTTCTGAAAAGACTTGACTTTTGGTACGTTCGACAGAGCATTACGTAGCTTGATAAACTGTTGGAAGTACTTGTAATTGGCCTGCCTAGCCAGCTCCGACTCCTTCGCAGCGCTCAGCGGCTGATGAAAACATTCTTGAGCTGCCCAGTGTTTAGAGCAGCGCTGAACGAAGTCATATGGCTTGTAGCTCACGATTATCATGAGTATTCTGAGGTTGCGTGGAGTAGCTGCAAGAGCAATGCTATTTATCTGCTGAATACCGCATCCGAAAGTCTCAAAGTGATGCAGATAGATAAACTGTGGTGGAGGCAGCAGCACTTGGAGACGACGAGTTTGTGGGGTCATCGATGGCATATCACCGCCTCGATAGACGTTACCTTTATAGTGCCATGAATCGCGCGACTGAACGTGGTCACGTCCCAATAGTTCGCTGCTTGATAAAGTGAGCAATTTCACATTACCAGGTGTATTCATACCGAACGAGAGCTCTGCAACTGCGCGGATTTAAGGCCGATCTCCTTTGTTGATATCCAGATTGCGACTATAAAGTGGATAAAGCTGAAGAACCCTGGACTTCTCCTAATCAATGCCCTGGTCACGCCATTTATGGTGCCGTGGCAGCTCAGAATCACTTTGAGGTCGCACTACTGCTCTACCCAAAACTACATGATTCCGACAAAAATCTACGCAGTGAATTAGAGAACAGCATCAGGCGTAAAGTGGATGGGATCGATTTGGAAATTCGTCTTTGATTTGTGGACATGGCCACCGTATTCGATAGTGCTAAACGAAACATAAAGCTAGCAAACTCAAAGTACCGCTCTGTGCTAACCAACGAACAGCACCCGCTGCAGCTGGGCACAGTTCATTTGGAATGCGACTTCTCGATGCGCGCCCTGGACATGGTACTGATGTGTTCTGCTCTGGTAGTCAACCAGATCTCCAAGAAGGTCTCGATGCGACTAGAGAGCAATCAGTTGGAAGTTTCTTCGCAATGGTGGAAATGGTTAGCATTTCCAAACGAGCACAAAGGTGCTCTACTTTAAAAACCGGCAGTATGAGGTCGCTGATATAGATGCTTTTACGTCGATAGTACAGTGACAGCATCCAGAAGAGCTACTGTTTGGCTACTCGCGTGGAAAAGTCGACGAGCGAGATGCAATATCGAAAGCTGGTGCTTTATTCGATAGCAAATTGATGCACTGGCTGAGCCGCTGCAATTCGAGTGGCCTCTGTGTGGTGTTCGAACGTTTAGTGACGATGGTAAAGCAATTGGGTGAACGTACTGATCGCTGGCTACGGTCGTTGCCACGTTCAGCGACCAGACTTGATATTTACTCAGTCAACGCAGGTCTTAACTCAGAATCCGGGTCTAGAGTCATTTACAAACTTCATTGCGGTTATTATACCTTCACTGAAGTTTCTGACTCTCGACGGAATGGAGGAAGGTTTAGACATTAAATCGATACGACAAAGTTGTCCCAAGCTGGTAGAGCTATCGTTCAAAATCTACTTGGCAGATGTGAAGGTGCACCTTAGTGGTAGAAAGGAACCACTTCCATCGAATCAACAAATGTCAGAACCTACCGAGCTGCTATCCGATCGAGACAATCCTTTAATGAAGTGTGTTCGATGGCTGCGTGTTCGTTTGGCCGACGGATGGGTGGGCTGGGATAGTATGTCAGGAAGGCACTACCAATCTCACGTTGAGACGAGCTTGAAGGTGTTTTTGGCTATGCTGGAAGTGAATTCAACATTGGAGTTTGTTGACGTGGTGCTACCATTGAAGTATGCAAAACTCGCCAGCAATATCAGCAAGTACGACCTAAAGCCAATCGCGCGGTCTCTCAAGCTTCCGATCGAGACCAAAATCGCTTTTCTGAGCGTGTTTTACACGCAGCAAGCACAACAGAACAACAGCAAATCGCCGAAACGGGCGACCAAGCGGGAGCGTGCTCAACGTGTGCTGTGTCACCTGGATCAGCATGTGCTGCCCAAGATCTTTGCATTTGCTGCGCCTCCCGTTCTCCGTCGTGTGTTCTGCACGATCAAGAAGGAGGGGTGGGACGATGAGACCTACTAGATTGTCATGTACAAGCAAAAATACTAGCAAAAATGCCTGGACGGGAAGTTCATTTGCTGGGGAAATCTCTCTCAATTGATGCCAACGAAGATGTGCACACATTACTCAGCCGAGTGATTGTGTCACATGCGTTTTACCATATACAAGTCCCAGGGATAAATGCACGGACCTCACATCGTTCTCGAGCTGGCACTCTCGCTTTAACCGGCTTAAAACACTGTTTGCTATGAATCCGTTCGTGCTGGGTTTGCTGGCGCTCTTTGGTGGGCTCGTCACCGCCAACGTCATTGTGGACGACAATACTTGCTATTGGAACAAGGGGCTGCACGTCTGCGAGCCCACGAGTCTGTGCGAGTTCGATTTCAAAATCGGCGACCTCAATTTCAACCAGTCGTGCCGAGTCAAGGACGGCGTCAACTCTTATCCGCAGCAAATTCACCTCGCGTTTGCTGGGAAGAAGGCCGGGACGGGAATGACCGTGTCATGGGCAACGTTCGAGGACGTGACCGACAGCGCCGTATGGGTGGGCGAATCCGAGGACACATTAGAGTTGGTAGATACACCAGTGTCTAGTGTGAGCTACTACCACGACAAGTCGTACAATTTGCTTCATCACCATGCCACGGTATCGGGGCTTTCACCTCGTACCAAATACTTCTACAAGGTGGGCAGCAAAGGCGACGAAAAGTACACGAGCGACGTCTACTCGTTCATCACGGCGCGTCCAGCCACGGATGACAGCACGTTCAATGCCGTTATCTATGGAGATCTCGGCGACGGCGAAAACTCGGTCGATACAATCTCGTACCTGAACAAGCTGTCGCCGGACGATGTGGATCTAATCTACCACCTTGGAGACATTTCGTACGCTGACGCCGATTTTTTGGTCTGGTCTCAAGCCGCCGGGTTCTTCTACGAGGAGGTCTACAACAAGTGGATGAACTCGTTGATGCCGGTGATGAGTGAAATCCCGTACATGGTGTTGGTGGGGAATCACGAGGCGGAATGGCACTCGCCACTATCGGCACTCTTTGCGTCCAAGAAGAAAAGGCACGCGTTGAGCAACTATACTGCTTACAACACGCGGTTCAAAATGCCCTACGAAGAAAGCGGCGGCGCTCTCAACATGTGGCACTCATTCGACCACGGCCCGATCCACTTCACGTCGCTCTCGTCCGAGACAGACTACCCCAACGCACCGAAAAACGCATATGCGTTCAACAAGAACGGTAACTTTGGCGATCAATTGAGCTGGGTCGAGTCGGACCTCGCAAAGGCCGACGCCAATCGCGACAACGTGCCATGGATCATCGTCGGAATGCACCGACCGCTTTATGACGTGGCCGGGTGCGACGACAGCGGCGTGCCCACCGACCAGAACGCCTACGTTCAGTCGGCGTTTGAGGCTCTCTTCATCAAGTACAAGGTGGACGTGGTGCTCACGGGACACCAGCACTACTATGAACGCCAGGTCCCGATCGCAAACAACAAAGCTGTGATGGACGGCGTGTCCGACGACAACAAGACGTACGATAATGCGCAGGCCCCGGTCTACATCTTGACGGGCGCAGCAGGCAGCGTGGAAGACCTGTCAGACGTACCTAGCGGCACTGCGCCGTGGAATGCTGCGGCGGACTACGCGCACTACGGATATTCGACTTTGGAGGCGAATCGCACGATGCTCTCGTGGACGTTCATTTCGAGCGCTGACAAGTCGATCATTGATGAGTTTGTCATGTACAAGACGAGATAGGTTGCCAAGTAGATCAACAGTAACTTCACTTCAACAATGAACGGCTTCAAGATGAAGCGAGTCAACATGATCTGCTCTTGCCCTGATTGGCTGAGCCCACGCGTGTCGCGCGTGGTGTTTTTCAGCCGCCCGCAATCGGCCTCAGTAGTCGATCGGACAAGAAGCGCGTTGTTGCCATGGCATGCTACAACCTGGCCCCCAACTTACTATTGACCGCAGTGACGGTGGTTTGTCGCTCCCATTCTACAATCGCAGCGCTGCACCACGTCGAGCTCGCTCTGGACGAGTTTCTGGACCCCTCGAAAGGCTGGACCATCCTCGACGCCTGCAAGTTCGGATCAGTGCGACTTCTCGAACGGATCGCTGCTCGGTCTAAAGCAGCCGGTAAAGATAAAGATGCAACAGTAAAGGAGTTCAATTGCTGTGTACTGAAGGCTGCGTCGTTGGGGTATGTTGACGTCGTGAAGTGGCTGATTCGACGGTTCCCGAATGGCAAAGTCGGGTCGGAAGTGGTGGCCGAAGCGGCCAAGAACGGCCACCTGTCGGTGCTGCAGTGGCTGTTTGACCACCACGACCACGTGTACTGGGGCGGCGACGAGATGTACTACGCGGTGGCCAACAACCACTTGGAGGTGGCTAAATTCTTGAACGAACACACGTCGCCACCGAGTGATGATACGTTTTTGATCGACGAGGCTGCCAGACATGGGGATCTGGAGATGATGCGGTGGCTGCATGCCGAGAGAGGAGACCAGTTGACGTACGAAGGCGTTATGCGAGCAGTGGACCACGGGTTGTTAGAAGCAGTCCAGTGGATGAAAAAGACGTTCCCGGACAGTGTGATTCCGATGGACATTCGCATGGACAACGCAGCAGCGAATGGCCACTTGGAGATGCTCAAGTGGCTGCATGAGCAGCACGCCTGGTGCACGAAGCAGGCGATGAACCGCGCGGCTGGAAATGGCCATCTCCACGTGGTGAAGTTTCTACATGAACATCGCTCTGAAGGTTGTACGACCGACGCAATGGACATGGCCGCAGGAAATGGTCACCTGGAGACGGTAAAGTGGTTGCATGACAACCGAGCAGAAGGCTGCACCGAGTTTGCAATGGACGCAGCAGCGAAGAGCGGGTTTCTTGAGATTGCTCAATGGTTACAGACGCATCGTTCTGAAGGATGCAGTCGAGTTGCAATGGGAGATGCGATCGCTAATGGACAGTTCCGAGTAGCCGAGTGGCTTCGACAGACATTCCCAGAGAAATTCGCTCCTTCCCCGGGAGCTTTGTCGTCGGTACGCTTTGCAGACTTTTGGTAATTGATAAAGTCGTTGGTGTGAAATGTGAATTGTTTTCTGTTTGTTTGAGAAGCACGAGGCCAGCGACTAAGCACGATTGGAACAGAAGACTAGCAAACTGTGCGGATATCCATTACATTCACAGGTATCATAGTTTTATTTCGCCAAAACTTACAATGTAGTACGCAGGAAAAAAACTCATTTTGAGCTTTAGGCCGTCATTCTTGTTGTATCTTGACGCTCAATGACGGCCGTTCACTTCGTTGGCATTCGTCACCATTTCAATGCCACATGTTGAGGCTGTGCAGCCACTCCATCATATACAAATCGTCTCTGTCGGCAGCGGCGATCACTCGGTTGCGGTCGAATTTCTCTGGGTAGTGAGCTAGCAGCCACTGCGCGATCTCCAAATGACCCGAGCGCGTCGCGTTCTCTGCTGCTCGCCACGTGCATCCTTCCGAACGATTGTTAAACAGAAACAGCATCACTTCAAAGTGACCTCCCTCTGCAGCCTCGTCCATTGCTCGAGCAGTGCACCCTTCAATCCTAAGCTTATTTAGCCAACGCACTGTCGACAACCAACCCCCGCTGCAGCGTTGTCCATAGCTGCTGATGTACAGCCTTCGAACCGATTCGCCTGGAGCCACTTTATAGTCTCTAGGTGGCCACCCGCAGCAGCTCGGTCCATGGCGTTCTGAGTGCATCCTCTCGTCGATTCTCATGCAGCCACTTGACCACTTCTAAGTGGCCATTTGCTGCTGCGTTGTCCATTGCGTTGGTCGTGCCGCCTTCGCGCCGCTGCGTGTGGAGCCACCGCACAACTCGCAAGTGTCCTGCACCAGCAGCTTCATCCATAGCGATGGTCCCACAGCCTTCTTGTCTGTAGTGGTGCAGCCAACGCAACGTTGCCAACTGATCAGCTACCGCAGCGCCATTCATCGCTTCTTGAGTGCAGCCTTCCGACCGATTCTCATGCAGCCACTGCACAATCTTTAGATGGCCATTGGCCGCAGCTCCATCCATCGCTCGGGTCGTGCAACCTTCATGGCGATGCTCATGGAGCCACTTCAACACCTGAAAGTGTCCATTACGTGCCGCTCCGTCCATAGCTTCGCGTGTACACGCCTTCCAGGACTCCTGGTTGCGATTTTGGTGCAGCCACTTGACCATCTCCAAATGGCCATTGGTCGCTGCCTTGTCCATCGCCACAGTCGCCCACAGCACTACTTTGCCATCGAATCTCTTTCTGTGCAGCCATTTAGCAACATGCAGCTGGCCATTCGCCGCTGCAGCGGTCGTAGTCCTCGTCGTCACCAGCCCCGGACTCTTCCGTGTCAACTTCTTCAGTGTGTCTAAATGTCCATTAGCTGCAGCTTCGTCTACATCGCTGGCTCGGAATACATAGTGGCCTTTGATCATGTACTTGTACACGTCCAAATGGCCATGAGCCGCCGCTTCTCCGGCCCCATACCCCGACCACTGTCCTCTCTGCTGATGCAGCCACTTGACCAGCACCAAGTTGCCGTTTCCTGCCGCCCACTCCATCGCATTGGTCCCTACAAGTGGCGGAGCTGTGTGGTTGTACAACCACTGCACTACTTTGACGCGGTCGCTCTGTGCTGCAAGTCGCAGCTCATTGCCACCCCAAAACACGTTCTGGTGGTTGTCGTAGAGCCACTGCAGCACTCTGAGCTGGCCAGCTTGAGCCGCCACTTGCACTGCGTCTGTGACTCTTCCTTGCGGATAGAACTCATTGCAGAGCCACTTGATGATCGTCAAATCCCCTCTCTTGGCGGCGTTGGTTAGCCCTCTTGCAAATGACCATTGACGGTAGCAATCGTCTTGGTTAACCTCTTTCTGGAGCTTGTCAGTAGACACGGCGCATTGCCTCGTGCAGAGACGATTGAGGAGATGCAGCGGCGCCTCGTGGACGCGTCTGGAGCACGCAGAAGCGACTGAAAAGCGCGTGGAGAAGTCCAAATAGTCGCTAATACACGACAGCACGTGCGGCAGCGCAGAGACGTCGGTGTGACTTTGTAGAGCAGCGGAGACGCAGGTGAGAGGTTGCAGACAGTGAAGCGGGCGCGGCTTGGGGCGGATGGGACGCACGACGACGTCCCGAGGCACGACAGTCGCTGCAGTCATTGCGGTCTGCGCTCAAGACGGAGAATTGACAACTGACGTTGGATAAATCCTGTGGTTAAATATGAATTGTTGAAGGTTTTGTGTGCAGAAAAAGACAGGATGAGTCGCGTGGGATTTATTGTCGAATTTCGACCAATGAGGCGAAGGTCGGAAATATGACGGGATCACCAAGCAGCGGCATGTTGACGGCTGGGAATTGGACGGCTAGAGCTGCCGACCAGAACAGGAGCGCGGCTCGGATGGGGGTCGTCGCTCGCTACCATGCCCAGGAAGCCCTACGGCGCTCGTTGCTGCTAGCCATGGACGGATGGTCCCATATTCTGGCGGCTAGCAACTGGTATCCTCTTCCGCGTCGGTCTTCTCCACCCATCGACAAAGGCGCGGCGCTTGGAGCTGCTTCCAGCGATCACTCTCGGTGGTCACTCTCGGTGGCTGCTGTCGTTGCTAGTGCTGGCTCGATGGCTTGGCGCTGATGATGCGAGACGGTGGGGGCGTCGAGGCAAGCTGGTGTTCATTGACGATTATGGCAGCGGGGAAGATAAGGAGCTTGGAGTGCAGCTGCTAAGCAGCGTGGGTGTGGTGTGTCGCGGTATTCCCAGTTTGCTGCGTGTGGCTCGACGGATTGACGACTTTCTCGACGCTTCCCAGCGGATTTCGTTCGCTCGAGCGTGCAGGATCCCGTCGCTGCGTCTTGTCAAGCGGATCCTGGCTAGAGACGGCTGTGAGCCTGCGGCCAGTTTGCGGAGAGAGCCAATGTACCGACAGTGGCAGTTCTCGACGGGGATGCCGGAAGCAGTAGCCGCCGGAGATTTCGAGCTGGTGCGGTGGCTAGCGGGGTATTTTCAAGGCTGCCAGCTTTCTGCGCGTGCTGTGAGCGAAGCTGCTAGTCATGGACGGCTAGGGATTTTGCAATGGCTGCAAAAGCAAGGGTGGGCCCTATCTCCGAGCAGCACAGATGTGGAAAAGGCGTTCCGCGCTAACAAACCGGGGACGGCGCTGTGGCTGCACCACCTTCGACTGGAATCCGGTACAGTCCCCACCGTAAGAGCGATGCGAAGCTGGTGTGCGGCGGCGACTCGACATGGCAATCTTTCAGCAGTGCAGTGGTGTCGCGCCGAGATCCACAGGTTTGAAGGTTTCGATGAGGAGGTAGTCTACAGCTCTGCAAGAGAAGACAAAACCGCAAAGCGAAGACCTACTGCGTTAGACCTGGCTGCAGAAGGGGGACACGTTGCAGTGATCGAGTGGCTTCTCAACGGCGGCGACGATATAGATACTTTCTTTACTGGTTATCGCTCTGACCCACGTGTAGGACTGAATTATGCTGCTGCTGGAGGCCAGCTGCTGTTGATGAAGTGGCTCTACGCGCATTACAGAGCAAATTGCAATGTGGACGATGCATTCCTGGTCGCAGCGAAGACTGGTCGATTAGAGATCGTGAGATGGCTCCACGACAATGTTCACTATCTCGGACCCTGCGTAGTTCAAGCAATGGGCGAAGCAGCGAGAAATGGCCATCTAGACGTGGTCAAGTGGCTACTTGCGAATCGATCCGAGGGTGTACAAGTCGCGTGATGGATCTGGCAGCCTCGGGTGGGTCTCTTGAGGTTGTGCAGTGGCTGGATCAAAACACTGACGAGGAATTCACGACGAGTGGGATAGATGGTGCTGCTAGAGGAGGGCACTTAGCAATGGTGCAGTGGCTGCATCAACGCGGTGAAAAGTGCACAACAGCAGCGATGGATCGCGCTGCAGAACACAATCACACGGCAGTCGTTGAGTGGCTCCATGCGTTTCGACTCGAAGGTTGCACGTTCCGAGCGATGGATAACGCTGCGCGCAATGGCCATCTCTCTATGGTCCAATGGCTCCATGTGAATCGGCCTGAAGGGTGTACGACAAACGCAATGGATAGGGCGGCAAGCAACGGACATTTGGAGATCGTGCAGTGGTTGCATATCAACCGACACGAAGGTTGCACGACCAAGGCTATGGATGGTGCGGCGAAAGGCGGTTACCTAGAAGTAGTGCAGTGGCTCCATTGGAATCGCAATGAGGGCTGCACGGACGCTAATGCGATGGACAACGCCGCAGCGCATGGACATTTTCATGTTGTGCTGTTCCTTCACCATCAACGAACTGAAGGATGCAGTGTGCTAGGACTTGCTAGGATGCAGTCTAACGGTCATGGCGAGTTCTTATCGTGGTTCAAAGGCCATTACCCGCTGGAGTTCCGCCTCTGCTGTCCATCCGTGTAAGAATGGCCACTCCACAATCCCAATCTACTTTTGGCTGGTCAAGCAAGACGTTGTCGCCAACAATATCTTCAAAAATGACACATCGCAGATCCCTTTGAATGGAAAGTGTCGAGGCACGAGCTCATGTGAGCTCCATCAGTTAGCTGGCTTAACACCCTGCTTTGAGCTGCTCACTTTGCAATCTCCTCACGGACTTCCACCACCACCACCACCTCCAACAACAACCACCATGACCAAGTTGAACGTCATCCTCAGCTTCGCCGCCGCCGTCGCCGTGGCGGTCTCCAGCTTCGACACTGTCAACGCCGCCAGCCTCCGATCGGCGGAAGCCCGTTTCCTGCTGGAGTCGCTCGACGCCAGTGCCGACGCCAGCGACAGTGCCAGCACTGATGCCAGCACCGACGTCGACCGCTTCTTGTTCGAAGTTGAAGGCAGCGACAGCTTCGAGGGTAGTGAGAGCAGCGGCAGCGAAGGCCACGACGGCGTCGACGTGACCCGATTCCTTGCGGAAGCGGAGAGCAGTGAGAGCACTGACGGCAGCGACGTCGAAGGCAGTGAGAGCACCGACAGCGACCGCTTCCTGCTGGAGGTTGAAGGAAGCGAGAGCACCGAGGGCAGCGAAGGCAGTGACGGTAGCGACAGCGTCGACAATGCTGCTCACGTGTCTCGCTTCCTGCTGGGGGTTGAGGGTAGCGAGAGCACCGAGGGCAGCGAGGGCAGCGATGTTGAAGGCAGCGACAGCGTCGATGGCGACCGCTTCCTTTGGCAGTCGAGGGAAGCGAGAGCACTGACGGCAGTGATGTCGAAGGTAGCGAGAGCACCGACAGCGACCGCTTCCTGAAGGAGGTTGAAGGAAGCGAGAGCACCGACGGCAGCGAGGGCAGTGACGGCAGCGACAGCGTCGACGACGTTGTTCACGTGGCTCGCTTCTTGTCGGAAGTTGAGGGTAGCGAGAGCACTGAGGGAAGTGATGTCGAAGGCAGCGAGAGCACCGACGGAAAGCGCTTCCTCGAGGAGGTGGAGGGCAGCGAGAGCACCGACAGCAGCGTCGAAGGAAGTGACAGCGTCGATGGCGAACGCTTCCTCTACGAGGTGGAGGGCAGCGACAGCGACAGTGCCGAGTCCGACGAGGGCAGCGACAGCTCCTCGTTGATTTTGTTGCCGCTAAGCCCGTGGCAGCGGTTGACAACCTCGTGGCCGCTTAGGAGAGCAGTGGATGTACACCTTTCACAAGGTAGTTAGACATTGGTGCTGCCAGCACCAATAAACCACACACAAATACATTACTATGAACTTCTCCACAGTTGCGCGACAAATCCCTGTTCATCATTCCTTTTGCCATTGCGATGGCTGCTGCGTAAGTTCGTGGCCAAAGACAGCTCCCTCCTCGGCCATTTCAGAATCCCCAAGCTGTAGACAAAGAAGCCATGGCAGCTCACAGCATCGCCGTCAACGTGTTCAGAGTGGTCACGATCATCACGACCGTTTTGATGCGGATCTCGCTGCTGCCCGACTTCAACCGCTGGCGAAGGAACAAGAGTACAGGCGACATGTCCGTGATGCCGAGCGTCCTCATCTTCACTAACTGCTACGCCGTGCTCTTCTACGCCTACGCCATCGACGATTTCGTCCCGCTGTTCGCGACGTCCTCGCTGGGGGTCGTCGTGGGGCTCACTTTCTCCTATTTCTTCTACTGTTGGTGTCCGTCCAAGCCCAAGGTCATGAAGGTGTTCATCGTCTTCTTATTCGTGAGTTTGGCCATCACCATTTACAGCGTCCTCGCCATCGCTGGAGTCACCGGTCAGTCACGTTCTTCCGTCGGCACTACCTTAGGCTTCATCACGATCGGGACGACTACGGGAATGTACGCTTCGCCCATGGCCACGATCGTCAAGGTGATCCGGACCAAGACGGCGTCTTCTATGCCGTTCACCATGGGCTTTATCAACGGACTCAACAGCTTCTCCTGGGCCGTGTACGGATACCTCGTCGACAACATGTTTCTCCTGGCGCCGAACGTCGTGGGGTTGCTATGAGCGTGACGCAGATGACGTTGACGTACGTCTACCGGGCCAAGCCAGAAGTGAACGGCCAAGTGTGGACGACTGATGAAGAACTGGCAAGTGATCACAAATTCATAACGCTGCAACCGCAAGAGAAATAAGAGCTTATTTGGAAATGTCCTCTTTGGTCCATCTGGTTCGGTTGTCACTGTGGTCGCGCAATCGGATTGCGCGGTACGTCGATTGCGCGCCCATACATCAACCGATTACGCGCGAAAAAGCAACTTTTCTCACGCCGACTGAAAAAGCACAGGAGCCATTATTGCTTTTGCCTCGCCAAGCACAAGCAGCTCTTACTACTGTACACCCCATCCAACCGAGAATGTCCCAAGCAGAAACAGCTTTCATGGTGCTGACCATCGTCTCGTCCATTCTGGTGCGACTCTCTCGTGGCCAGACTTCCGACGCGTGCACCGGACCAAGACCACCGGAGAAGTCGTCGTGTTGCCGATCGTCGTTCTGTTCGTCAACTGCTACGTGCTGGTTTGGTACGGCTACTTTTCCGACGATATCTTTCCGCTGCTAAGCACGTCGGTGTTTGGACTGGTCACCTGTGCCGCGTTCTTTGCGGTCTTCTACCGGTGGACGGAGGACCGACGCTCAGTCCACAAAATCTGCCTCGGTGCAGTGTCCGTTATCATTGCTGCAACAATCTACGCTGTCCTAGCGCTCGTTGGGGTAACAGGACAGTCCAAGTCCAGCTGCAGTACCACAATGGGCGCCATCTCCATCGTCACTGCCATCGCCAACTACGGCTCCCCACTGGCCACGATCCGTCGCGTCGTGGAGACCAAATCCACCGCCTCCATGCCGTTCACCATGTCGGTCATGAACTGCTTCAACAGCGTCTGCTGGATCGTGTACGGCGTCCTTGTCTCAGACATGTTTGTGCTGGTACCGAACGCTATCGGTGGAGTGCTCACGTCGCTGCAATTGGCTCTCTTCGTCGTCTACCCGGCCGCAACGACCGAGAAGCAGATCCCCACGGTGATGATCGACCCTGTAGACGTCTTGCCTCGCTACCTCCACCGCGAGGCGTCGCTATCAGTGATCATTACGACACCGAGACAGGAGAACTTCAGCCGCAAAGATAGTCTCCATTTTGTGGCATTGCAATCGCCGATAGCGCAGTCCTCGACGACTGGACAGCGCGTGTAGACGGATAGGATAGCTAGGCTTGTAGAAGTTGCCTTTTGACAAGAAACATATTCATGTTGCACCTGTCGCGGGATCACTTTTTGTTAAACACCGTACCACGTTAAAAAAAGTCCAGGTGTCGTTGTCATTTTCACTGTCTGTAGTGCTGTTTAACCACGTGCATGTGGAGCTAGATGGAGCTAAAACACACAGACTTTATCGTGGTGGAAGGCCCGCCGAGCGCTCTGGTGCCGATCCCATGCGCCGCGTCTCAACGGTCGCGTTGGACGCGGATTGCGCGCCGCCGACTTATTGCTTGCGCGTCTGGTGCAACGACGTCCAACGCGTCGACAGGCCCCACCATCCAGTGGGATGCACGCTGCAACGACTGCACCGCTCATTATCCATTGTGCGCCGTCGAGCGCACTGCTCCGCCGCTTTGCAACGTAGTCTCCACTACCATGGGCGCGGCCGAGACGATCTTCAAAGTGCTGACGATCATCTCGTCCATCTTCGTGCGGCTGTCGCCGTGGCCAGACTTCCAGCGCGTGTACAAGGCCAAGGAAACGGGCGAGGTGCAGATCCTGCCTGTGGTCATGCTCTTCACCAACTGCGTGGTGTTAGTTTGGTACGGATACCTGTCCGAGGACATCTTCCCGCTGTTCGCGACGGCCATCATGGGACTCGTCACCTGTGGAGGGTTCATCGCCATCTTCTACCGGTACACGGACGACTGTCGAGCAGTGCACCGAGTCTGCGTCGCAGCGCTTGTTGTCATTGTGCTGGTGTGTCTCTACGGCATTATTGGCGTGTTGGGGGCCACTGAGCAGTCTAAATCGTCGATGGCGACGGCGATGGGCGCCATCTCCATCGCCACGTCGATCGGTCTCTACGGGTCACCGCTCGCTACGATCCGGAGGGTCATGCGGACACGGTCCACGGCCTCCATGCCGTTCACTCTGTGCCTTGCCAACTTCTGCAACGGCGTCTGCTGGACAATCTACGCGATCATCATCTCGGACATTTGGGTGCTCATGCCCAACTCCATGGGGGCAGTTCTCACCACGACCCAACTCGTGCTCTACGTCATCTACCCGGCCAAGAAGAGCACGGAGACGCAGCTCGAGTCCGTCATTATCGACCACGACGGCGCGTTGACCGACTACGAACGAGAAGCTTCGTTGTCGGTAGTCTTCAATCCCCAAGACCGGAAGAGCAATGCCGATCTCAAAGAGACCCTCGACTTCGTCGCTATCCAGTCGCCACTACCTCAGCAGAAGGCGTCGATCACACGCCACTAAGTTTAATCTAAAGTCCTCTGTCCTACGTCTTCAAGACTTTTGTGCCACCTTCCGACGTCTTGGCGGTCTCCTTGGAGGTTGCGTCGGCTTGTGACCACGATGTCTTGTCGTGCTCTCTCGTGGCGACTCTACATGACTAACTCCATTCAAGCTTTTGCGGCGTCATGTCCACCAGGTCCTCAATGTCGGCCTTCACTCTTCCGCCGTTGACAAGCGTCAAAGTTGTGAGTCAATTGCACTCGGGAGTTGCTGCGTTGCCCCACATACTGCAGTGCATTTCTACTTTCTTGGACACCGCACCAACGTGGACAATCTCGAGAGCGTGTGGCGTTGGGTTCGCGAGGTTACTCGATCGCATCGTCGCCGTCACGAAGGACTCGCCAATCGCGAAGGACGCCTTCTACCGACAGCAACAATTCACATTGGGCTCCACGAAAGCAGCGGTGCACGGGAACCTTGCCGTGTTGAGGTGGCTGGTGAAATATCTTCCTGGTGGGCTGGTTACCAAAGCAGTGGAAGAAGCGGCGAGATATGGTCGTCTTGAAGTGCTGATTTGGTTTCATCAACACCATGACAACGTCTTCTGGGGAGCTCATGAGATGGAAGCTGCGGTAGAAGGAGGTCACATGCAGACGCTGCAGTGGCTCGAACAACACACGCCAGTTGCACGGGTGAAGCTACTTGATATTGCAGCGAAGAACGGGAACCTTGCACTGGTTAAACAGCTTCACGAAACCGGACGGGAACAAGCCACGCTGAAGACATTTCGGGCTGCAGCTTCACGAGGACACTTGAACGTTCTGAAATGGATGGCAGATCACAGCGTTGCGGCGCAGCGTTTGCCTCCTGAAGGTCCGTCAATTTCGATCGACGACGCAGCATGCTTCGGACATTTAGCAACCGTCAAATGGCTCAAGAAAAGCTTCAATGGCATCTGCACCGCTCGAACTATGGACCTCGCTGCAGCTGAAAGCCATCTAGACGTCGTCCAGTGGCTTTCCAAGCACTCAGAGGCTGGTTGTACGAATGCGGCGATGGATATTGCTGCCACAACAGGACATTTAGAAGTTGTTCGTTGGCTCCATGACAACAGAACGGAAGGCTGCTCGAAAGCAGCGATGAATGGTGCCGCTGAGAACGGCTTCTTGGAGATGGTTCAGTGGCTTGATCGGCATCGGTCGGAAGGCTGCTCCACCAATGCCATGAACCTTGCCGCTGCCAACGGACACGGTCGAGTCGTGAAATACCTCCACAAGCACCGACGTGAAGGCTGCACCGTGGAAGCGATGGATAGCGCCGCGAAGTTTGGTCACCATGACATCTTGAAGTGGCTGCATGAGCATCGAACGGAGGGCTGCACTACCGAAGCCATGGACGATGCTGCTAGCCACGGGTACTTCCACACAGTACTCTGGTTGCACGCTAAACGAAGCGAAGACTGCACTCACAAAGCAATGGATGGAGCTGCTGGTAGTGGCCACCTTGAAATCGTCAAGTGGCTGCATTTGAACCGCAGCGAAGACTGCACGACGGAGGCGATGGATCGTGCAGCTTCACACGGTCACTTGCACGTCGTCCTGTGGCTTCACCACCATAGGCAAGAAGGCTGTACATCCGCCGCAATGGACGGTGCTGCTCGGAACGGCCACCTGGACATCGTTCGGTGGTTGCATCGCCATCGTCGTGAAGGCTGCACGGCCTCCGCTATGGACGGCGCGGCAGCAAATGGTCACTTTGAAGTGCTCTTGTTCCTGCATTTCAAACGGTCTGAAGGGTGCTCTCCAGCCGCACCGATCGCCGCAAGCAAAGGCGAACACGTCGAGATTTTGCAGTGGCTGTTCCACCACTACCCGCAGCACATTCAGTTCGACAAGGTCGTCGTATTTGCCAAAAGGAACAACGTCTACTTGATGGACTGGCTGCATCGTCAAGTCCATTTAACTGCTTCGAGGAGACCTGGCGACGTCGCTGCGTAGCGTGAACGAATCGGTTGGCCACGAAAGTTTGGTGTCCCGCTGTGGTTCTCTTGGCTATGCGCGGTCGCCGCATTGAGTCAAGACTCGGGGTCCAACCTGCGAAATCCCAGTCATAGAATGCACGTGTACGCCCCGCATCCTTCCGATCGTGCCTGTCCTTCACGAGTCTCAACTAAAGACGACTGAAGGCCAAAGTCAGAGACGCACCGTCTCACTCATTACGGAATTGGCGATAGAGGACGCACACGATGACTGCACACGCCATCGCTGTCGAGGTGTTCAAGATCGCCACCATGGTCACCACCGTCTTGATGCGAATCTCGTTGCTTCCGGACTTTAACCGCTGGAGAAGAAACAAGAGCACGGGCGACATGTCGGTGATGCCCAGCATCTTGATCTTCACCAACTGCTACGCTGTGGGGTACTATGCCGTCGCCATTGACAACATGCTGCCGTTGCTGGCTACGTCGATCCTGGGCGTGGTGGTGGGGATCATCTTTGTCTACGCCTTCTATCGATGGACTGAGAACAAGCGCGACGTATTGAAAGCCATCGTCTTCTTCACCGTCGTGTGTGTCATCATCACCATCTACAGCGTGCTTGCGATTACCGGGACACTGGGCCAGTCACACTCGTCCGTCGGCACTACGCTGGGCTTCATCACCATCGGAACGACGACGTGTATGTATGCGTCACCGATGGCGACTATCGTACGCGTCGTTCGCACCAAGACGGCGTCGTCGATGCCTTTACTATGGGCGTGGTGAATGTGCTCAATAGCTTTTGCTGGGCGGTCTACGGCGATCTCATCGGCAACATGTTCCTCTTGGCTCCGAATATCGTTGGGGTAACGCTAAGCGGCACTCAAATGCTGGTGACCTACATCTACCGGTCGAAGCCGTTAGCGGACGAGCAAGTGGCCTCCTGGACGAGCGAAAATGACGCACACCTGGAAATCGTTGTCAGTTCTCCAAAGCTGCCAGATACAAGGAGCAGCATCGAAAACCCGAGCAAAAGCCCAAGCTACATGGCGCTACAATCTCCGTCCTGCGACCACGTACGAAGAGATTAGTAGGGAAAGTAACGAGATGAATGTACAAGATTTCATTTGAATTTTTAATCGTTCAGCTTCCTCTCGCGGCAGTTTGAAATCTTCTTGCGCTGCTAACGATCGACTTCAACCACGTCACGTCGCGACGCAATTACCGATCCTGAGCGGGACCACACACGTCGCGTCTATGCGATCTGTCCTTCATCACTGCTGAGGCCCGACGCATGAAGAACGGCATGAATGCTGCCGTTGCTACCGCAGACCACCAACGTCATTTCGGAAGTTGCAGTCGACACGAAACATCAATTCCAAGCACAAAATGACTGTCGTCGTCCAGGTGTTCAAGGTCGTGACCATCATCACCACCCTCATGATGCGAGTTTCGCTGCTTCCGGACTGGAATCGCTGGCGGAAGAACCAAAGCACGGGCGATATGTCCGTACTACCGAGCGTCATGATCTTCGGGAACTCGTACGGCGCTCTGTTCTACGCTATCGCCATCGACAATTGGCTGCCGCTTTTCGCGACGTCCATGCTGGGGATCGTGGTGGGGATCATCCTCGCTTGCTACTTCTACCACTGGGCTCCGTCCCAACGCACCGTCATGAAGATCTTCATCTGGACCTTCGTCGTCTGTGTGATCACCACCGTCTACAGTGTTCTTGCTTTGGCTGGCGCTACCGGTCAGTCCAAGTCGTCGGTAAGCACGACGCTGGGCTTCATCATGATCGCCGCCACCACCTGCATGTACGCGTCACCGATGGCCACGATTGTGCGGGTTGTGCAGACCAAAACGCCGACGTCGATGCCATTCACGATGGGGGTCATCAACATGTTGAACAGCTTCTGCTGGGGCGTCTATGGCTACCTGATCGACAACATGTTCCTCTTGATTCCCAACATCATCGGCGTGAGTCTGAGCGGCACGCAGATGCTGGTCACCTACATTTACCGGGCCAAACCGGCTCCGTCGTCAACAAGTGAAGACGGCGAGGATCAGATCGAGCTCACGGTGGTGGTTTCTCCGACGCACCACCACGACAGCAAGAGTTTGAACTTCGTAGCACTGCAGTCTCCCAACTCGAAATGAAACAATAGGCAGCAGTAATTAGCAGCTTCACCGTGAAAGCATTCTGTACGTGACGTCTACGAAGTCAGCATACAATGTTCACCGGCAGAGAACCCGTGTCGACCACTAGAACGTGCCCCACGTAACGTCGTCGGGCGATGGGCGCTGCAACTTCCTCTTCGCGATGCGACTATCGGAGTCGGATCACTGGCCTTGCTGGCCTGCGAAGCGCAGCTCTCGATCATAAATGGTGCGTGAATGCACAGAAGCACATCCAATCAGGCTCGAATGATGAAGATTGGCGCACCCCACCCACCGCCGGCTCTGCGTGGGAAGTTGTTTGACGGCGACTGTCACTTTGCAATCTGCTTCCAAGAGCGCAACGCGTCCAACGTCTCCGCCGTTAACGTAACAGATGAGTGGCCACGACGCTGCAGTGCTGGTGGCGAGGATCTTGACGGTCATCACCACCATCATGATGCGGATCTCGCTGCTGCCCGACTTCAATCGGTGGCGACGGAACCGCAGCACGGGTGACATGTCGGTCATGCCGAGCGTCTTCCTCTACACAAACTGCTACGCGCTGCTGTTCTACGCCTACGTGATCGACGACATGCTGCCGCTGTTCTTCACGTCGGTGTTGGGTGTGCTGGCGGGAGGCATCCTCGCCTTCTTCTTCTACCGGTGGACCGATAACAAGCGCGACATAATGAGAATCTTTATCGGATCCTTCATTGTATGTTTGCTAGTGACGTTATACAGCGTACTCGCGATGAGCGGAGTCACAGGGCAGACGAACGACTCTCAAGGCACGACGTTGGGCTGTGTCACGCTCACCACCACCATCGGACTGTACGCGTCGCCCATGACGACGATCGCGCGAGTCATCCGCACAAAGACGTCGTCGTCCATGCCGTTCACCATGGGGTCGTGAACGTTATCAACAGCTTCTGCTGGGGCTTCTACGCCTCGCTGGTGGGCAACTGGTTCATCCTGGCACCTAACATCGTGGGGTTGACGTTGGGCTCGATCCAGTTGCTCCTGACGTTCATTTACCCCAAAATTCAAGAGCGGAGGCGACGGTCATCTCTGCGTCGATCGAGGGCTACGACGATCCGCTGCGACTGTCGGTTGTGGTGGTATCACCCGTTCAAGATGGAGAGCAAGACGGCAAAGGAGGTTTCCTGGACATCCAAAAGAGTCCGAGCTACGTGGCGTTGCAGTCTCCTTGTGGAGAGGAAGGCAAAGCATGGCGAGACTCGAGAGGTACCAACAGTCGGCACTAAAAGCTAGTTAAAATCAATTGTAATGAGGCTCCGTTGGCGTGTTTGCGCCGGGGAGCACCGGTGGATGGCGTTCAGTGCCTTTATCCGTAGTTGAAGCAGTCAACGCGAAAGCGATCACGCCCAGTCCAAAAGACTAAACTCGATGATCACCGCCGCAGGTTGAATCACTCAACGCCGAGCCACGAAATGCACTGCGAGGAATGGCAACAACACGATCTTCGTGACGCTGTCCTCGTAGCGCAGGCATAGATGGTGCACGGTGCGACCAATCATCCCCATCGACGCAGCCGTGCAGGTCTCCGTCGTCGTCCTCAACTTCAGTTTCCATTGCTCAGCTTGCCGTACGCAACCATCGACGTTTAACAGCGCAGCAATTGCAGAATGAGCGGCTCCGACTCGGCCGTCCTCGTCTTCAAGATCGTGACGATCGTCACCACCATCTTCATGCGGATCTCGCTGCTACCAGACTTTCAACGCATGCGCAAGAACAAAAGCACGGGCGACATGTCCGTCATGCCGTGCGTGATGCTCTACGCCAACTGCTACTTGTTGTGCTGGTACGCCTACCTCGTGAGCAACATCGTGCCGCTCTTCCTGACGGCGGCATTAGGAATCGTCACCGGTGCCATCCTCGCCTACTTTTTCTACCGGTGGACGGCGCACAAGCAGTACGTGATGAAGGTCTTCGCCATCTCCGGGGTCATCATGCTACTGGAGACCATCTACGGCGTCATTGGCGTCTTGGGGTGGACCGGTCAGGATCGAGACTCGATGGGGTCGCCATGGGGTCATCGTCATCGTCTCGTCCGTCGGACTGTACGCGTCACCCATGGCAACCATCAAGAGGGTGATCGAAACCAAGACGTCGAGCTCGATGCCGTTCACGATGGGGGTCGTCAACGTTATCAACAGCTTCTGCTGGGTCGTGTACGCCATCCTCGTCGAAGACGTCTTCATTCTGGTGCCCAACGCCGCCGGAGCGATCCTCGGCTCGATTCAGCTGATCCTCACCTTCATCTACCCGAGGAAGTTGACGGAAGGACAGGTAATTGACGATCCGACGCTGGCATCCGTCTCGATTGCGCTGCAAGACGACGGAAAGTCTCGACAGGACAGCGCTGCTGACGGTGGCAAGAGCCCCAACTTCGTAGCACTGCGATCCCCCTAGCACACAAGAACAATAGACTACATGTAATGTCCAGTCCTCTTGACCGCATCTTTCTTTCGCGTCACGAGTCAATTTTCCCAGTCGAGTGACGTTAGTTACTTGCAATGGTGGTGAGAACGCTTCAGTTCCCGGACTGCCACTGTAAATTTCTTCTGCTGTGGCTAGCTGCGCTCTGCATCTCGAGTATCATTCGCTTACGTGTCCAGTTCCTCGGTCTCCGGTGGCGTGAGGTAGAAGGAGGAATTGATGTCTGCAAGCAGCGTGCGTTCTCCAGTCGTCTGGTAGTTGCGATACAGCCAGTCCATGAGGTAGTAGTTGTATCTCTTGGCGAAGACAATGACCTTCTCGCGGTGGATCATGCGTGGGTAGAAGCGGAAGAACCACTGAAGGATCTCCACGTGCTCGTTGCGACTCGCGTTCACTGCCGCATCCATCGTGCAGCCTTCAGACCGCTTGTTATGCAGGAACAGCAGCACTTCAAAGTGGCCACCACCTGCGGCTCGGTCCATTGCGGCCGTCGTGCAGCCTTCCGATCGATTCTTATGGAGCCATTTGAGTGTATCGAGCTTACCGTGTGCTGCAGCGCCGTCCATTGCAGCAGTCGAACAGCCTTCAGATCGATTGGCGTGAAGCCACTTGACGATACGAAGGTGGCCACCAGCTGCAGCGCCGTCCATGGCTCGCACCGTGCAACCTTCGACCCGGTTGTCGTGCAGCCACTTGACCACTTCAAAATGGCCATTCGCAGCCGCCTCATCCATCGCCGCTGCCGTACAGCCCTCCGTTCGCTGTGTGTGCAACCACTGTAGCATCTCGAGGTGGCCAGAGGCAGCAGCTCCATCCATCGCACGCTCGGTGCATCCTTCTTCACGATGTCGATGCAGAAAGCGAACCACCTCTATGTGGTTGTTGCGGGCTGCGTTGTCCATAGCATTCGTCGTGCAGCCTCCACCGTTGCCTCGACTGGCTTTCGATCCACTGCTGCTGCTCCCCACGCTCAAGAAACTCCCAGAGCTCTGCGTGGTTGGATGGTACTTGTGAAGCCACTTGAGAGTGTGCAAATGGCCATTCGCCGCAGCTTCGTCCATAGCTCGCGTCGTGCAACCTTCTACTCGGTTGGAGTGCAACCACTGCACCATACCTAAGTGTCCGCTCCTTGCTGCGCCATCCATCGCGTCTGTTGTGCATCCTTCCCGTCGATGTGAGTGGAGGTATTTCACTACATCTAGATGGCCATTCGTAGCAGCGTCGTCCATGGCCATGTGCGAACAGCCATACTCCTTCTTGTGATGCAGCCACTTGACCACGTCCAAGTGGCCGTTCCCTGCTGCTGCATCAATAGCTCGTGGGGTAGCGATCCCAACGCCAGACTTATGCAGCCACTTGACCATTTTCAAATGACCTTCAGCTGCAGCGTCTTCAACGGGGACGCTTTGGTGTTTGCAGAGGTGATGCTTGTCCATCCACTTGATCAAGTCCATAAAGCCTCCTCTCGCTGCCTTGGACGTTGCGGTCGGGGACGCTTCTTGTCTGACTTCAAACAGCCACTGGACCAGCTCCAAGTTGCCATTCGCCGCTGCCAGATCCATCGCCTTCATCTTAGATGGAGGTCGTGTATTCTCCTGCAGCCAGCGTGCAATCGCAGAATAGTTGCCTTCGATAGCATACCGCAGCTCATTAGCGCCCCAGAAGACATGGTCGTGGTGTTCTTTCAACCACCGAAGCACCGTAAAGTGTCCATGTCTTGCAGCCACTTCCACTGCTCGTGTGACGAGTCCTCCAGGCTGGAAATTCAGCAGCCACTGAATCATTTCCAAGTCGCCTCTAGCTGCTGCGTGTTGCATGGCGCCTGAAAACTGCGCCTGCTTGTAGAACGGGTCCACAGTGGCCATCGCTCCCGACCGAGCGGAAATGCCTCGAAGCAGCCTCATACTTCCAAACGCCGCTGCTTGGGTCAGTGAGCAGCTTGGAGAACAGTCCAAAAGGCTTCTACAGCTTCCCACACGTGAGGAAGCGCTTGCATCTCTGGCTTGGAGTTCTTCACCACTCGGACGCAGGTCAACGGACCGAGCCAAGTGCTTACAGCCACTGGCTCAGCGTCCTGAATTGGCGCTGGAACTGGTGGTGGTGGTGTGGTGGTCGTCGTTGGGTGTTGCTCCGGTGGTGGCGGCGGTGCTGGGACTGGTGGTGGTGTGGCGGTGGTGGTTAGCCCCAGCAAGTCCCGAGCGCGGTCGGACGTCTCCCAGGGCGTCCAGATCTCCATGGTGGACAAGTGAGACTGTCGAAAGGAGCACGTCTACCGGCGCTATGGCGCTTGATTGATCGGAAACTGGCCAAAGAGATCGGGAACGCAGCAGGATTGGAGGTGGCGATGGTTGTGGAGGCTTTGGATGAGTCTCCAAGCAACATGCACGCGCAGCAACAAGAGGTCAGACAGCGACGGACAGTGGCATCTGAACTGTTAGGGATAAAATATGTATTTTCTTAACATTTTATTTAATGAAAAGTACTACTTGTAATAGAAAACGACGTCATCTTCAACTTGGAGCATGGTCAATGCTCGCCGCCGGCACCGCTCGAACAATGCGATCACGTCTGAGTACTAGTATCCGTTTTCATCAGCAAGCGTAAGCGGCGTCTAGCCTTCGTTGTCCACCAACTCAATGGACGCGTGGTGGTCGATCCGAACTACATCAACGTCGACAACTGAAATGAAGAGAAGTACTGAAATGGGGTTGCTGTCGGTCAATATTCTACGCCCTTCTCCAGCAGCAATTTGACAATGCCGTAGTATCCTCGTTAAGAAGCAAACACCAACAGTCTTCGTCTGCAAAGTCGACCATTGCACCGTTCTCAACGAGGCATCCAAACGACCCGATCGACTCGCGGGAAAGAAAGCTGTTTTGCGGTCCGGTCGTTCCTTGTCGACTGTTGCCCCCATCTGTAGCAACAACGCCACAATCTCGGGTGCCTATTCTGAGTAGCGGTCATCAATGGCGTTCGTTCGGTTTTCAAGTCCAGAGCTCCGGCATCCATGTTCCCCATCTCCAGCAAGCGCCGAACCGCCAACAAGTAGCCTTGTTCACAGGCATCTTGGAGTCGTTCGTTTGTGAGTGCCATACTCAAGGGTAGTGTAGTTGTTCTTGCTTGGCTTGACACTTAAAGCGAAGTGAGCTGACTTGTTCATCTTAAACTTCTTTTGCTGGTGTTGTGCAGTGAAAATGAATCAGGATCGCGATCTTATCGCAGCAGTCCCAGCAAAAGGTCCACTATTGCTTCAGCAAACGTACAGCTGACAATTCCAATCGAAATCTATGAGCGGTCCGTCCGAAGCTTTCAAGGTTTCAACAGCCTCTTGGTTCTTGTGTTCGCACTGCCCTTCAAGCGCAGCGATCACGTCGGCATGACCGTTTTGCTCTGCACGCGTGAGTGCATTCTGGCCTTCCTTATTCGCCGAGTCTATCGCAGCACCACATTTCAGCAGCAGCCAGACAACATCGACGTGGCCATTTCTAGCCGCCTCCATGAGAGCTGTATCTCCATCGTTGTCTTGCAAGTCCCGGTTGGCCTCCCGCGCGATTAGATCCTCAACAGTTTCCAGGTGACCACAGCAACTCACACCTACCGATGCAGAACACCCGTTCCATCCCTGCAGATCGATACTCGCTCCACAAGCCAACAGCACTTTTACCTTTTCTGTATCGTCTTGTTTTGCTGCGCGTCGAAGCGGAGTCTCCTCTTCATATTCGACAAAGTCAATCGAAGCTCCACCGTCGAGAAGTGGATCAAGGATCTCCAGTCGTCCGTATTTGCACGCGAGACTTAGTGAGCTGCTCCCATTCGGACCGCGTTGATCGATCTCCGCTCCGTGGCTCAGCATCGGGGGTAGTCATTCGCAGCAGCAATCGTCAATGGCGTCCATCCTTCGCTAGCCACCACGTCAAGATGCGCGTTGTTCTTTATCAAAGCTCGAGCCACATCCAAATGGCCATGCTCGCAAGCGATAAACAACGAGGAACCCCGGTCGGGAGCTGCTTGTCGACACTGGCTTCGTGTTGCAGCAATAGCTCAGCCGCGCCCGCATACCCTTCCTAAGAAACAACCATCAGTGGAGTCCATCCTTCATTGTCTGCTAGATCAACCGAAGCCTTATTTTCACTGAGAACTCGAGCAGTGTCGACACAACCGCGTTCATACGCGAGACGTAAAGCTGTGCTGCCATTCGGACGCTGCTTGTCGACATTTGCGCCGTGCTGTAGCAATAAGTTTACTACGTGTGAGTGTCCGTTCTGAGCAGCAACCATTAGCGGTGTCCACCCCTCGTTCTGTGAGAACTCGACCTTCGCACCGTGCTCAAGCAAAACTCGAACACAATCAATGTGGCCGTGTGAGCTGGCGACGTACAGAGCTGTACTCCCATCGAGCTGTTGCTTCTCCACATCGGCGCCATGAAGTAGCAGCAGCGTCACAACCTCCGTGTGTCCGTACTCAGCGGCAATCATCAGCGGTGACCACTCGTCGACACCCACCAGGTTGATAGACGCATTGTTATCAATCAAGACCTCAGCTACATCACTATTGCCGTGCTCACATGCGATGTATAAAGCTGAGTGCTACCGGTGATAACCGCACAAAATAAAAACATGCGATGTATAAAGCGGTACTATTGTTCGACCGCTGCTTGTCCATGCCAGCTCCGTGCTCAAGTAGCAGCGTCAACACCTCAATATTTCCGTCCTGCGCAGCAGCCATCAACGGCGTCCAGCCTTCATTGTTCGCCAAATCAACCGACGCCTTGATGTCAACCAGAACGTGAGCTGCGTCAATATGACCGCCACAGTGATCGGAAAAAGTTATTAAAATACAATAAATTGAATATTATATTGACGGAATAACGGATTATTGGAAAGTAAAAAGACCGTACAATTTACAATTGGCCCCGTAATAAGTATATTTACTTTTTACCCTTCACGTAAAAGGATGGCTGGTGTCCTGTGGACAGCTACAGACGGCTCGCTGTGGTGCGTCGATCATTTTGTTCTATAGCTCTCGTCTGTGGTTGTTCATTTCGACTTTCGATCGCTACACTTCAAGCAAATGACAACGTCGCGCGGCATCTGCGAGTATTTCTACACGGACTGCGGTGGGGGAATGTTCTCCTGCAAGGAATGTGGTAAATCCCGGAAGCAAGCGCCAGGAACCGGCTACAGCAACCTCGTCAGCCATCTCGCCACCAAGCACCCGGGATACCTGCAAAACTTCGAGGCCAGCCAGCTAAACGGTGGCGCCACTTTGGAGGCCCACGGCTTCATGGACCAGAGGACGATGGAGATATACAAGTGGATGGAATGGGTCATCGTGAGGAACCACTCTCTCAGCGAAGTCGACGACCCCTCACCCGCTCTCGCAAGTGTTGAGCCCGTTTCTTCGAAAACGCTGCAGCGCTACATGCGCCATGTTGCTGAGCGTGTTGGCACCAAGATCTCAGCAGCCATGGGAGATTCATTTGGGCTCATGTTCGACGGCTGGTCGTGCGGAACGATCCACTTCGTTGCCATCTACGCTGTGTTTGTTCGGGAGGGCGATCTGAGGCAGCCGTTGCTCTCAATCTCTCATGCAGAGCATGGGCAGAGTGCTGATGCCCACATTGCCATGATCGACGCTGTGCTATCCGTCTACCACAAGACTACGGAGATGGTTCTCTTCATCATGAGCGACAATTGCCCAACGAACCAGGCCATAGCGACCCGGCTGGGCGTTCCACTGGTTGGATGCGCCAGCCATCGGTTTAACCTCGCTGTCGGTCGCTACCTCAAGGACTTCCAAGACCTGATTGATCAAGTTCAAGCTCTCTGTATCCAGCTACGCCTTCCGAACAACAGTGCTAAGCTGGCGCGCTTCACGGATCTCAAGCCGTTGAAGGCTAACGTTACGAGGTGGTCCTCGACTTTCAACATGTTGTCGCTGTACGTCAAGATACGTGATGCGATCAAGATGGTTGCTGCTGTTGAAGACTTGTTACCGCGTCCGAGCACCCACCGCAAAATTGTCCAGCTTGTCGAGAAGCTTGCTGATTTGGACAGCGTCTGTGTGCATCTGCAATCGGAGCGGCGAAATCTCGCTGACGTTCGTCTTCTATTCGACGCTGTCATTGCAAAGTATCCGTCAACAGCTGACGACCTCAAGCCGACAGCCAAGATCATCCACTCTCCTGAATTCGAGAGTGCGATAGTAAAGTTGCTGTCAAACCGGTCGCTAAGTTCGCAGGAAGAAGACGCTGTTGCTGGATTCGCTGTCCTCTCAACGGCTCGTGAGAAGAAAAACGACAAAGAGGATTTCGCTACGGCTACTCTCCGTCAGGCGAAGCGCCCTCGTCACTCTTCGATCTCCAAGTATCAAGACATACTGTGTATGATTCCACCAACAAGCAATCGTTGCGAGCGCTTGTTTTCACAGTGCAAGTTAGTCCTGACACCGCTTCGCTCACGCTTACTGCCGGTGAACTTCGAGACCATTGTCTTCCTACGCTGCAACCGAGAGCTGTGGGACTTCACTACGCTCCTTGGTGGTGAAAGCGCCCCAGTTGAGCCTGTAAATGCTGTCTAGTGCTAGCCAAAGCGATTTTGGCTGAGAGCCTCCCCGCCTCCAATAAAAATAAAAACCGGTTTCAACTCCTGATTCATTATAACAGGTCATATTAAAACACCGATAATAATCCCTGCTCCATGTCCACTGATGACTGTCAATTTTGCCGTCGCCGGCCTGTTTGATTGGCGAAAATAAACCCTGCCAGGAACCTGACAGCCGCCAGCTTCTTGATGGAGTCGGGACTCGAACCCGCGCACAACAGCTTGGATGGGTCAAGTCTAAACTGCTGCACCGTTCGAACCCACACAATACTGACTAATTATTGCAATTTTTATTATTGCTACGCCGCATTCGTCAATGACGAATTACGTTTTTCTAGAGAACCAATGCAGTTTTTATTTAATTGTCCGAACACTGGACCGCCAAGGCACGCTCCACTGAGAGCAGTATTCCCATCCGATTTCTGCTTGTCGATTTGCGCGCCCTGTTGTAGCAATAACTTCACTATTTTAATATGTCGTTCCCGGCAGTAGCGATCAGTTGGTGTCACTTCGTCCTCGTAGTTGGCAAGCAAAGTGACCTAACATCGATGAAACAGTTTCAATAGGGTAGATACTACATGTATCTACCCTGTCAAGTTGAAGTGATTGCATATCATTCAATCACTTTAATTTCCCATTTCCATTTCTTACTCTGGTGAGTTCATCAACAACCGATCGCTGCGGACACACCGTCGCAAATGCCTTTTCGTCGCGCGAACTGAGCGTAAGCAAGACACGACAGACTCGAGGCAGAGCAGTACGACTAAGGGATTTTGAACCGTCGATTTTCACCTTAGCGTCTCCAGACTCCGGCCGTAGCTCTGCTGTTTGGTGACGTTCTTGTTCATTGTCTTCGTAGAAACTCAAGAGAGTGTGTGTGGGGGGTCCTTACTACGAAGTTCGAGCACTCGCTACCATCTTTTCCTATATTGCTCAAGTGTGTCATACTTGAGAGGGCCCTTGCCGTAGTAGGAGAGGTAGGCCAGGGACTTCCCCAGTTCTTGTGCATCTCCATCTGACGTCCGGAGAGGCCCTTACCTGCAATTCCCAGCTTGACGTTGGCGTCGTGCGGCGTTACGTTCATGATGTACTTCCAGACGAAGAACCTGGGCAACCAGGTTTTCTGCACGGCCACGTTGGCCGCAGCCTTCATCTTGGTTACCACGGTCTTTAGAGTGCTAAGTTCACCTCCCGCTCGCTCTTCATCAGCCGCAGAATCGTCTTCGGTATCGTCAACTCTCAGGAAGCGTCGGCCGAGCGAATGGTCTTTGATTGGGGCAGCGGTGATCATATTGTCTTGGATGTTCGCTGTCACGACATGGGGCTTGCTAGAAGGGTGACTACAGTCACCACAAGGAAGAGAAAGAAGCGCATTCTTCTGGGCTTGAGTGCTCGCTGGAGAGAGCGTTTTGAACTGGATCAGCAAAGCCGACGTAGGTCCGATGGACAAGGTCGCTGCCATCTGCCCCCATGAAAACATTTTGCCGATCGCAAGCACGGGGGTAGAAAGTGAATGGGCTTTTTGATAGAATCAGTGCTTACTCAGTGCCCTCAAGCGCTTGCCTACACGACTTTGAGGGTGCTCTTTGCCTGGAGTTTGGAAAGGTACACTATTTGGTGGTGAAGTCCATACCAAACGTCTAGTGTGCTGTCATTTGGAGATATCCGAGCTTAGAAAGCAGAGGAGACCGCGAGCACATCCTTGAATCGCGAGCCACGACTTATCCGGATCGTGAGGTGAGTAAAAACACCACCGGACGGGAAGGTTTGTCTTACACCTTGGGGAAATTCAGCAGTATTGATAGGGCTGTGTCCTCAGGACACTATGAAAATTAGGTCAAGCTTTATTGCACGCCATTGTGTTCTTCGTAAGAACTTCTTACGCGGTTGTTTTACACGAAGTCGGTTGAATCTCTGAGGTGAGAACTCATGCAATTGTGTTCGGCACAGCGCGTGAAATGACTTTCCCGTCGTGTGTGTATTTCAAAACATACAGCACAATGAGGAAGTATTAAAATACTGGCAGCGTTGGAATCCACGAAGAGTGCGGACACAGTCGCCGTCGGATTGATGAAAAGAGTCTGTGGGGAAGAAGGCCAGAGGCTCGTGCTGGTTTTGATCGCTTTGTGGTGGCAAAAGTATTGGATTTCGTTATCTCTTCGATGCAAGTCAACAGATGTTTTTTTGTGAGCTGCAGGTCATGCGACTGTATCTGCAATCCATGATGCCGCACGAGCATCTAACTGCTGCTTGCTACACTAGCTCCGCAAGCCAGCCGTAAGTAGCGACGCCCAGCCTCTGAAGTCTCCACGCAGAATCCGAACATCCTCAAGCCGTCTATGCCAGACCGCCGTAACCAAAACAGCGTTTCCACTCGGCAAACGTTTATCGAGATCAGCACTATTGTTGTACAGCATAAACGCTGGAGTCCAGCGGCTAAACGATGTCGGAAACACCTAGTTCAGCAGCTGTGACCAACGGCGTGTAGCTTTCATCGTTTGCCAGCTCGAGATCGACTCCACTATCAATTAAAAGTTTCGCTACAACAAACTCCCCATTCTCCATCGATCCGGCCATGCTCGCACGCAGTAAATAGAGCTGTTCTTCCATTTGCGCGCATCGTGTCGATAGTAGTTCCCCTCTGGAGTAATAATGTCACCACGTCAGAGTGTTCATTCCGAGAAGCAACCATTCGAGATGTCCACCCTTCTCCGTCGGATAAATCGACCAACGTGTTGTATTTCATGAGAATTCGGATGGTATCACGGATACAGAATCGTGGTTTTGCATGTCAAGCCCACAAGCCTCCATATTCCATCACAGGTTTTGGGCCTGTTAATGGGGAGCATTTCTCGATGTCCATTCTTGAAGCACCGTCGCCACGGCAGTGTGGCCTTTCAGTTCTGCACGCATTAGCGCGGTTTGTCCCTTGTTATTCAGCAAGGAAAGCGATGCGCCGCTCTGGAGCAACAAACGGACAGCTTCAATCTGATCATATGCAGCCGCATCCATCAGGGCAGTATTGCCTTCTTTGTCTTGCAAGTCCATGTCCGCACCTCGTGCGATGAGGATTTCGGCAGTTTTCGTATGTCCGTTGTAGCACGCACCCGACAGAGCAGAGTATTCATTCTCTCCGCACTGATTAATGTCAGCTCCTCGATTCAAAAGCAATTCTACTATTGCCGTGTAACCAAACCACGCTGCGCTAGTCAATGGCGTGTCTCCCTTGCGATCAGGAATGTTAACCGCCTCGGTAGTTTTCAACAGTACCTCGATACGTTTCATATCACCTAGCTCGCACGCGATTCGCAGCGCGGTGTCTCCGTTTCGACGCTTCTGATCAATTCGAGAGCTTAAACAATCAGAGGCTGGACTCACCGGCGAAGTATGATGTAAAAAGAAATCGTCTGTTCTCCCATTTGTGACTTGCCAGATGCGTTCGTAAATGAGCTGCACGAGCTCCGTAAATCCGCTGAAAGAGGCGATCAGCAAGGCCGACCAACCCATGAAGTCTCCGCGCAAACTCAAATCTGCTCCATTGTCCAAAAGGATTCGAACAACCTCGAGTCTTCTGTGCCAAGTCGCCGTGATCAAAGCCGTGCTCCCACTCGGCAATCGCTTATCCAGGTTAGCACCGCTATTAAAAAGTAACTGGACGATGTCGGAAAACCCCATCTGAGCTGCTGTGATCAAGGGTGTGTATCCTTCATCGTCTGCTAGTTCGATATCTGCTCTACACTTTATCAGAATTTTTGCAGCTTCAAGTTGACCATGCTCGCAAGCAATATTCAACGCCGTAGCTCCATGCGCAAGCTGCTTGTTGACAGCAGCTCCTTGTTGCAGCAAAATATCTATCACGGGGACGTGGCCTCGCTCCGCGGCCCATATTAGAGCAGTCCATCCACTCGTGTTTTCAAGATCGACTTGTGCCCCTGCGCAAGGAGTAATTCCACAATATGCGCATGCCCCTTCCGAGAAGCTATCATCAAAGGCGACGTTCCATCTTTATCTGCCAAGTCGATGGGAGCACTGTTCTCAATGAGCACTTTGACGGCATCAATGCAACCACACTCGCACGCGATGTACAGAGCCGTCCAACCACCTGGAAGTTGCCTGTCGACACTTGCTCCACGCAGAGCCAACAATGCCACTATGTCCGAGTGCCCATTCTGAGAAGCTACCATTAGTGGCGTATATCCATCGTTACTTGCCAACTCGATGGAAGCTCCGGCCTCAATCATAGCCCGAGCAGCGACAACGAAGCCATCCCAGCAAGCGAGTAGTAGAGCAGTAGCTCCCATAAGAGTTTGCTTGTTGACCATCGCACCGTTGCGCACCAACAACTGCACCACATCCGAGTGTCCGTATTGACATGCTACCATCAGTGGCGTCAATCCTTCGTTATCTGGCAAATCGATGGAGGCTCCGCTCTCGATCAGAAGCTGAGCAGCAGCAACGAAGCCACAGCAGCAAGCGAAATGAAGAGCAGTCATCCCAATACCAACTTGCGTATCGATGCGAGCGCCATTCTGCAGCAACAACGCCACCACATCCGAGTGTCCATTCAAAGTTGCTTCCATAAGTGGTGTCCAGCCATCGTTATCTGGCAAATCGACGGAGGCATTGCCATTCAAAAGAACCCGGGCGGCCTCAATATGACCATGTTCGCAAGCCATAGCGAGAGCGGTGTCGCCTTTATTGTTTTTCACGTCGACGCTAGCGGCATTCTGCACCAACAACGCCGCTATTGCCGAATGACCGCTCTGGGAAGCAGCGATCAGGGGCGTCCACCCTCGTTATCTGCCAAGTCAATGGAAGCGCCATTCTCAACGAGAACCTGAGTAGCGTTAATGTGGCCATTCCAGCATGCAATATTCAAAGCAGTGACCCCCATTAAAGCCTGTGTATCAACAATAGCTCCGTTCTGCACCAACAACGCCACCACATCCGCATGTCCATACCGAGTAGCAGTCATCAAAGGTGTAAACCCCTCGTTATCTGCCAAGTCGACGGAAGCACCATTCTCAATCAGCACTTGAGCAGCGTCAATCTGGCCACTGCAGCAGGCAATGCTCAAAGCAGTGGATCCCGTTAAACACTGCGTATCAATGATAGCATCGTTTTGCACTAACAATGCCACCACTGTCGCGTGTCCATTCTGAGAAGCAGCCATCAGAGCTGTAATGCCATTGTTATTTGTCAAGTCGATGGAAGCACCGTTTTCAATCAGAATTCGGGCAGCATCAACGTGGCCATTCTCACATGCGAGTTTTAAAGCCGTGGCTCCACTACCAAGCTGTTTGTCGACGCTAGCTTCATGCTCTGCCAACAATGCTACCACGTTCGAGTGTCCATTCTCAGAAGCTTGCATCAGCGGCGTAAATCCATAGTTATTTTGTAAGTCGACAGCAGCACCATTCTCGATGAGAATGCGAGCAGCGCCAACATGTCCGTACTCGCACGCGATGCACAGAGCCGTACAGCCATCGGCTTGTTTCTTGTCGACGCTAGCACCATTTTGCACCAGCAATGCCACCACACCAGAGTGTCCATTCAGAGAAGCTACTATGAGTGGTGTAAATTCATTGTCATCTACCAAACCGACCGAAGCACTGTTCTCAATCAGAACCCGAGCAACCTCAATGCTGCCATTGCTGCAAGCAAAGCTTAAAGCAGTGGTTCCCTTTAAACTCTGCGTATCGACGATAGCACCGTTCTGCACCAACAGCGTCACCACTGTCGTGTGTCCATTCAGAGAAGCAGCAATCAGAGGCGTCAATCCATTGTTATTTGCCAAGACAACGGAAGCACCGTTCTCAATCAAAATCCGGGCAACGCCAGCGTGGCCGTACTCAGAAGCGAAATACAGATTAGTACTTCCATCGGGACACTGCTTGTCGATTGTTGCTCCATGTTGGAGCAACAGTACCACCACGTCCGAGTGTCCATTCTGAGAAGCGGCCATCAGCGGCGTAAATCCTTCGTTATTAGCCACGTTGATCAAAGCACCGTTTTCCAGGAGAACTTGCACGACGTCGATGTGGCCTTTGCGACTCGCTTCAGTGAGTGCGGTGCCACCTTTCGTTTGCCGTTTGTCGATATTTGCCCCATGCTGCAGCAGTAGCAACACTACAGTTGAGTGTCCATTGCCTGCCGCAGTTGTCAACGGCGTCCTGCCAGCCCCTTTGTCCGCTGCCTCCACACCCACGCCTTCCCTGTCGAGTAACTCTAGAACTGCCTCCACGTCGCCTTGACCAAGGCATCTCGAAGTCGCTCGTCCGCCTCGACGGCCCCGCTCATTTCGCGTTGTATACGACGAATATACTGTTCCGGATACTATACCATCTGGTATATACCATTGTATCTTCCCTTCCGGATGATCCGAATCACTTCCTCTTCCAACGCCATGGTCGAGTCCGTGCCCGACTTCGTCTGCGTGGACGTAGTACTGCGCCACTTTTCCCCGTCGACCACCTCGACCACGTCGTCTCCGACATAAAGTCGTACCTGGACGTCTCGCGCGTGCTTTCCGTGTCCACCGCCGTCCTCCACCAACCTCCGAACTCCAATTCGCTCTCGTTGCTATTGCTCGCGTCTCAACGAGAGAAAAAGAAGCTGTCGAAATGGTCCTCCGAGCTCATCCGTCTTTACAAACAGTTCCAGTTCCAGTCGGCACTCAATTCCGCCGCCTCTCAAGGTTTCTTCGCAGGTATCCGCTGGCTGCGGTCCGTCTACTACCCCAAGGGCAAATTCCACGGCGCTGAACGGGCCGCTCTCTACAGCGGTCGACTGGATGTCCTACGCTATCTGCATAGTGAATTTCCCAACAAAATGGAGGAGGACGCAGCGGTAGACTCTCAAGATGCAGTGGCTCAAGCTGCAGCCAGTGGGCGATTAGACTTAGTGCAGTGGTTCTGCGAGACCAAAGGCCCGTACGCCTTCGGGTGGAACGTCATGGACGCTGCAGTGGCTAATGACCACATGGACATTGTGCACTATCTGGACGCTCATGTGGGCAATCGATGCACGAGAAGAGGACTGGAGATGGCCATCACCAATGGGTTTCTGGACGTGGTGAAGTGGCTTAATGAATCGAGGTACTACGAGATCAGGACGTTTAGGTCATTAGAAAATGCCATCGCTGCAGGACATTTGGACATTGTCAAATACGTGATGCAGACCGTGGAAGTGGCCTACACGTCGTGGACACAAGCGGCGTTGATTGCTGCGGTGGTGTATGGACAGAGGGAGATTCTCCGGTGGCTCCACGATTTCGCTTCGAATTCAGCGGCTGTGTACAACCGCCGCTTTCGGATTGAAATCTACACGAATCAGCTCTATGAAGTTGCGAAAAGCGGCCATCTGGGGGTGTTGCAGTGGCTGCACGAGAATGGCTACCAAGTGCATTGTCGACGAGCTCACGCAGTTCGCGGTGCTGCTACTGGAGGCCATCAAAAGGTAATCGAGTGGTTAGAAGAGACGTTTAGCTGTCTAGCTCACCAGCGACATCGTATTCGCGTGGATGGAGCTGGCAGTGTCGGCGATCTCGCGTTTATTCAGTGGCTGCATCTACAGGGTTATCGCTTCACTCGACGTGCCATGGATGCTGCTGCTGCCGGTGGATATTTAGAAATTGTTCGCTGGCTGCATGAAAATGTTAAAAGTGCTGGCTGCACGTCGGCAGCGATGGATCGTGCTGCTGAAAACGGCTACTTAAATGTCGTCAGATACCTCCACGATAATCGTAAAGAAGGCTGCACGACTGATGCCATGGACTTTGCCGCTCGCAATGGCCACGTTGAGATTGTGAAATTCTTGTACAAGAATCGCAGCGAGTACTGCACCGCACTAGCAAGCGAGAGCCGATCGGTTCTAGTACTGCAGTTCCTGAAAGACCATAAACGGCTTCGTTCTCGACTGCCTAAGACAGTGGATGCAGCGGAGAGAGGGGACCTGGAGCTGTTGCAGTGGTTGTACAGTCACGATCGATGGCATTTCGGCTATGAGGATGTTGTGGACAAAGCACGTGAGTGTCATCACTTCAGCTTGCTGCGCTGGCTCGAGACGTTGCCTGAGGCAGGCAGGTACTTCTAGTTTATCAACATATGATACAACCACGTACGATGTTTAGACGGCCTTGAAACTGAACGTCATCCCACAATACGAACTTGCAACGAGCAAGGAGTTCGAGATCTACCAGAAGTAGGCGGACATGTTTGACGGGTATCGCCTTCCCACAACGATCAACAAGTTGCACTCTTTGAGAGAGATGGTGGCGAGAGCTGACGTGTGGATTGTCATGGACAGATCCCCCGCATACGTGAAGCAGGCGTTGTCTGGAAGGGGAACCTTATCTAATCGAGCGTCCAAACGGTATCCGCAAGGGGACGAATACTACCAGGTTTATCTCACGAAGTTAAGGGAGATCCGTAGCGTGGAATCGTAGCGACGAGTTTTAGAACGATGGTGGCTGTGGGAAACGGGCAAGCTTGGGGGCCTAGTGGTTCGATAACAGCACCACTCTCCAACAGTAACATGATTACTTGGTGTTTGGGAAGCCCGCATTGACGCGATCTCGAGCCATTTCAAGTTCCAATCCAGCAAATTCCTTTCGGATCCCTACCAGCAAGATTGGCGACACAATGATCCCGGTGCCATTGTTTCCTTCTCGTTTTTGGCCGCTCAACGAGTGCTCTCGATATAGACGATAAGTGTTGCTGTTGCTATCAATTTGCTCAGACGAACGAGTACAGCGTCAGCAGACTTTTTTGCCAATCTTGCCATTCCTCAATTCGCTCTGACACCAACTGCCATCGACCATCCTCCAGCATGATTTCGGTGTCAAAGTTAACTGCCTTCGCCTGTTTCGCCATCGGTATCACCGACGCAGCTCTGTCCACGGGCGTCTGCTTCGCTCCGTGGCATCACCAGGACGTCAACTGGGACGTACTCGCCTCCGACATGGCCCAAATCTCCACCAATTTCTATAGCATCCGCGCGTACCAGGCCCAATTCAACGGCACCAATGTCGTTGACATGGCAGCTCATGCCAACCTCCGGGTCGCCGTTGGAGTTCAAATCTCCGATCCTCAATGTATCGACTCGGAAATCCAAGCTGTTTGCGACGGCTATGGTCGTAACGCGTGGGCAACGAAGACCTGCTGAATGACGGCTTTGGCCAGTACTCGGCCGACGACTTGGCCGGTTTCATTGGTCGCATTAAGAGCTGCGTCGGCAATACTCCCGTGGGGTCTGTGCAGCGTATCAACGAGTGGCTGACTGCTGATAGAGCCTGGGAACTCTACAACGCTGTGGATGTCGTCGGTGTCAACATCTACCCGTTCTTCACGCCTGGATCAGAGTCGGCAATTGACAAGCTGCAGGATCAGTGGGGACAAGCTGCAGGATTAGTGGGGACATGCTGCACTTGACCGAGACGGGTTGGCCGTACGCGGGCGAGAACTACGAGGACAACGTTCCGTCCATCGACAACATGCAGTAGTATCTGTACGACTACGTGTGGCGGTTCAAGAGCGTGAGCCAGTCCTACTGGTTCATGATTCACGACACCACCGTGAGCTACTCGGGCGCCGGGTTCGAGAAACACGTTGGCCTGTTTGGCGACATATGACTTAGCACGTCATCATCCCGCAGTACGAGGCAAAGGACTAGACGCTTAATAAAAACTTAATCAACTTCGCCATTTCGTGCTGGCGATTGTACCTCTGCGACGGGCGTCAGATCTACCGCAGTGATCATCCGGGACCGCAAGCAAAGCGTCTCACAGCTCAAATCATCCCCTGCCTCTTCGCATCTGTACCAGTCTCAAATCTCTGCCATAATCTTGTCCAAACATACTCTCCAACCTGAGTGGCGCTGATCTGTACCATATCTACGGGAAGTTTACTCCACACCGCCGGAGTAAACTTTACCGCTGCACGCCTTATCGCCCGCCGTCAACAAGCCACCCAAACGTTCTGAATTGCGCTCACTTTCCATTCCTCCCCTTGCCACCAACACCATGCAAGTCAGTGTGGTGACTCCCCAGGAGATCGACCCCGTCAAAACCATCGACGACACGACCCAAGTCTTTGACACTGGCGAGACCCTGTCGAGCGAAGACAACCTCCAAGCCAAGCGCCTGTCCAGCACCGACACCAGCACCGAGACGGACGTCGTCACCAAAGAAGTTCGAGACCGCGTGCTGAAAGATGCCAACCGTTCGTCGGTGACTCAATCCCCGCCAAGCGCCACTTCCAACGGGCCAGCACTGTCGCCGTCCCCACCACAACCAAAGTCGTTGATCCAAACGATGACGACGGCTATGGCGGGGATCTGACCCCACCAGTCTGAGACTCACCCGGTCCAGAAGTTGGGCCGGTCGAACACTGCGTGACGCTGCGTTGGAAGCCATCGACAAGCGCCAAGTGCGCTTCCGCTTCGCCACTGCCGCGTCCACGAGAGAGATCGTCCGTGAAATGTACTCGCTCAAACTGAGGGAGTTCCCGGAAGAATGTAACATGACAGCTCCGATCGAGATGCTGGTCGGTTCAGTTTGGCGACACATGACCGTCCATGTGGACCACGACTGCGTCAATTACCAGAGGATCTCGCTGTTCCGTAAGAAAACCAAGGAGTTCCAGATCGCCAAGGACGATCTACTGGGCGCGTCATTCGAAGACGGCAGTAAATCCAACGTGGTGCTGCACTACATGACGCCTGGACGGGGTAGAGACCACCGTCGGTTGATGAGACGCTACCGCACCATCACGATGAGACTTGCGGACGAAGCTACGGCGGAGAAGTTGGTGACGTCGCTGCAGTTGTTCGTCAAGTGGATGGCTCGAGTACCAGAGAACGCCACTCGAAGGATCAAGGTAGTGGTGAATCCTTATTCTGGACGACGTCGTGGACGACAAATTTGGGGGCACTGGAGACCGCTGTTGGAACTCGCCGGTATCGTGTGCGATGTCGAGGAGACTTCCTACGGTGGTCACGCCCGCGATATTGGCGTGGACTTCGACCTGAGTAAGAAGTACGAAGCGATCGTGTTCGTGGGCGGCGACGGCACCGTCTGCGAGTTCATGAACGGCGTCTTCACTCGACACGAAGACGTGTGGCGGTCGCTGGTGGCGACGACGCCGATCTCATTGATCTGCGCTGGCACAGACAACGCCTTCGGCAAAGGTGTGGGCACTCCTTCTCATGAATCTGCGGTCTACTGCATCATCAAGCGCAAGATCCGACCGCTGGACGTCATGACGTGCCAAGCGAGCAACGAGGACGGCTCGACAAGACTCGAGTTCGCTTGTACGGGAGTCAGTTACGGTATCGGTTCGGACATTGCGGCCGAGTCGGAAGCTACGCGGTGGCTGGGCGTGCACCGCTACCTGTATCTCAAGATCAAACGTGGACTACTAGCACCACACAAACACGAAGCCAAGATCAGCTACGTGTTGTCGGACAATACCCCAGTGGACGCAAAGGGCGAGCAGATTCTACGTACCTACTACGAGATGATCGACGAGAACGCTCAAGACCAGCACCACGTGGAGCGCTGCAGTGTCTACGACACGGACTCGGACCCTGCTGAGAAGAAGTGGATGGGCGACGCAGGCGCCATCTTCCATCCAGCCAGAGAGGAGAAATACGCCGGCAAGTGGCAGAGCTTCACGTCCGAGTTTACGTCTGCGAGTGGGTCCAACGTGTACTTCGAGACCAAGTACGCGCACCCTTCAGACGGCAACATGGACCTCATTTACTCCCGCAAGGGCAACCTGCTGCAGACGGCGGATATTGCCGTGAGATACGTGACCAACACGTTCCTCAAGTCGGAGTTGGTCGGGTACCACAAAGTCAAGGCGTTCGTGATCGAACCGATCGTCGAGGACGTGTTGAATCTGGACGGGGAAGTGTTCCCGGTCCAGGTCCGTTCCGTGTGGAGGTGGTGCCGCAGCTACTGTGTGTGTTATCGGAGAAGTAGGAAATGGAGAAGAAGAAGAAGAAAGACGTTGATTAACTGGTTAAATGGAGAGCACGAGTGTGAATATTTCAAGCGAAATCGAGTTTGTTGGTGCTGGAGAAAAGAACACCTAGTCAAGTTACTGTGCTTCATCAACGCCTAAATCAACCGTTAAACATTGGACACCCATGTCCTAGGGGTCAGAGGGAGCAGCTTCACGAAAACGACACACCTGGATTGGTCCATCGGTGTGAGATCATGCTGCACGAACACTGTCCACTCCATCTCTTGTCAGTTCCACGCCGTGGGAGCCGACAGCTTCACGCAAGATTGCTGAGCATTTGACTTCCCAATCTTGCACAGTAGTGTCCGGGATGCTGAAGTACTCCGCAAGGATTCGGTCAATCTGACGATGCAACGAGAACCCCTGAACACCGATTTCACAGGATCCAGCGTCGACTTCTGCCTATGCAATTGTGTCACTGCCTCCTTGGTTCTCGATGCAATAGCATTGAGACTAGTCCCAAAGGCAGCGTCGTATTTGCGAGTGTACAAATTGTCGAGGCGGTCCAGGAGAAGCTTGTAAATCTGGCGTAGTATTCGATTGTTCGCGCCAACCTTCAGTTGGATGATAAGCATCGCGTGTTGCTGTCTACACCACCGCCTCAGTTTTAGTGGTACAAGGTTCTTCCAAAGCGCAGGCGTTGGACCAGATGTGTATACCTGGTTGTCTGCAAATTGTTTCAACCGCTGGACGGCGACAAGAATGTGCATTCGTTTTAATGGATCAAACTCGCACATATTCCCCATCAGTTGCCACTGAGAGTCTGTGAACTGAGGAGGACGTGAAGGCAGTTCCCCTTTCTTCACATGAGACTGGACTACACCATTGTCCAGTCGGCCTCCCCATGGTATCTGCCCACTGATTGCTCGGATGATGCACATACCAAGCGAAAAGATATCCGACGCGTACGTTGCCTGCTTCCCGTTTAGACATTCCGGAGCCACCCACCGAACAGCACCACTTACTGCTCCTTGGTCTGCTGCCTCAGCACTAGCTGGAGCACTCAGCCCGAAATCTGTCAATTTGGCCTTCCTGTCAGCACCGACCAAAATGTTGTCGCATTTTAAATCTCGATGAACGATACCTCGCGCATGAAGATACTCCAGTCCTAGAGCAGCCTCGTACAGCTTCTGCCACACTTGGGTTGGGTGGCTTTTTAAGTACTTGTCGAGTGGGCCGTTCGTGGCATCTTCGCATACGAAGAACGGCGTCCCGATGTGGCATCCGCCAAACAACTTCACGACATGTGGATGGTTCAGGGAGAACCACAGCGAGATTTCTTTCTGAAAGGTTTGGCGTTGTTCTCGTCGACTCCCCGATGACAGGGAACTACTATCCATGATCATTCTCTTGACAACCACCTTCGATTGCAGCCACGTAGCTCGCGACACTACGCCAAAGCCACCACGAGCGAATTCCTTTTCGTTTTCGAGCTCGTACGACCCAATGAACCAGTCCGGAAGCTGTTCAAACGTCTTGTCCGATTGCTTTGAAGCTAATTCGTCGTATGCCTTCTGGATAATCTCGCGCTGCTCCGGAGAATACCGTTCGTTTTGCCTCTCTTGCTGCAATAGAGCTAACAGATCCTCTTCATCAGCAGGGTGTAGCAGGGTGACGGACTTGTCTAGCTCCGACACAAACATATCGATATGATGCTTACACATCTCACACCATTGCTGTTCAAATTCGCGGAAGATCACTGCAGAAGCACCCAACACATTCAGGAAACACAGCATTTGCTTCCTAAAGAAATCCAGATAGGAATCTGTTGCACGGCTGGAGGAAAGGCATTGGATCGCTAGATTGGATCGAGAGTACTGCTGATAGATAGCATTCAGAATGTTTTGAAGGCTTTTGATCGCATCGTCAATCGCTTTCGCGCTCATGGAAAGACTGGAATCCAAGACTCTTACACAGAAACTCTTAATCACGCCAAACAGGTTCTTGTAAAGTCCATTATCGAGCCCATCCACAACGCTTTCAATCTCACTCAGTGCATAGGAGACGTCATCGTAAAAAGCAGCTAGTAGTTCCTGCTCGTTTTCCTCTTTCTCTTGGGCCATCATGTCTAGCAGACGTTTCAACCGAGAAACGACGGCGGCAATTGTGCACTGGTCCTCTGGATCACGACACATGTCGTTCTCCAGTTCAGTAAGCTCATCTACTTGCTTCGGGTTGAAAGGAAACTTGGCACCTGATAAGCATTTCCCGAAAGCAAGAATGTCAGAAGCCAAAGACAGTTTTTCGTCACCATCACTTTGGGTTGGAACAGCGTGCGCCACATTCGCCAGCTTCGCAATTTTGTCCTCACCGATGAGAATGTTCTCCAGTCGGACGTCTCCATGCACCAAACCCCGTTCATGCAGGAACTGCAAGCCTAAAGCAGCCTGATACACATATTTTACAGTCCACAACATTTTCTTGATAGAGTCAGCCAGAGATCCGTTCTCGTCTTCACGTTTCCACATAATTGTCTCGATATAGTCGGCCAAAGACCCGTTCGTCATGTGTTCACAAATCAACAAGCAATAGCCCTCACATGCGGCGCCGTAGAGTTTCTGAATGTTTGGATGCCGAAGTGCAAACCAGCGATTCGCCTGCTCCTCAAACGACAGCTTCTCGTTAGAACTCGGCATCCAGAGCTTGATTACCACTTCCGAGTCCAGCCACCTCCCGACAAAATCTCCACCGATGTCTTTGGCCGACTTGAATTCCTCGAATTCAATCTCTGTAGCACGGATGAACCACTGCGGAGATGTCGTTAACGACGTATTGAACCTTAGCTGGTCTTGAGTAATATACAACAAGAGCAGCTCCTTGATATCTCGGGACGCATAGTCCCGAGCTGCTCGTTGAGTATTGTCGACCAAGCTTTGGTCTGCCTTCTTCCCTAACAGAAATTTCACCATTTCGTAGTCACCCCTTTCACACGCCCAAATGAGGGGTGTTTTCCCTTTCGGGTCTGCCGCATTCACGTCAACTCCGATCTCAACTAGCCACTCGGCAATTTCAAAGTTACCCATCCTACACGCCATAGTAAGTGGAGTTTCCCGTCCACGTCGGCTGCATTCACATCAGCTCCGATCGCTACCAGCCACTTGGCACTTTCAAAGTAACCCATCCTACACGACATAATAAGTGGTGATCTCCTTTTCGTGTGTGTTGCATTCACCTCAACTCCGATCTCAACTAGCCACTCGGCAATTTTAAAGTTGCCCGTCTTAGACGCATACAAGAGTGGCGTTTTCCCTTCCGTGTCTTCTGTATTCACGTCAGCTCCGATCTCAACCAGCCACTTGGCAATTTTAAAGTAACCCTCCCACACGCCACCATAAGTAGTGTTTCCCCTTCCATATCGACTGCGTTCACATCAGCTCCAATCCCAGCTAACCAGTCGGCAATCTCAAGCTCATTATGGTAGCACGCATAAAAGAATGGTGTTTTGCCGGTCACGTCTGCAATATTCACATTAGCACCGTTCCCAGCCAGCCACTTGACCATCTTCTCATGACCGTTCCCAGCAGCCAGTGACAGCGGCGTCCGCTCGTTAACGTCCGACGCATTCACGCTGGTGCTGCCATGCTCGACTAGAAGCTGTGCAACCTCCAAATGGCCCTTACTTGCTGCATAACTCAGCGCCGTGGTTCCGTCTTGGTTCTTTGCGTCCACTTGAGCGCCCCGCCCCAGCAAATATTTGACAACTTTCAGGTGACCATACTCACTCGCGCGGGTCAGCGGTCTGTGCTTGTACTGCGGGCTCTCTGCCTCGATGGAAACGCCCTCTTGCTCCACCAAACGCCGCACCGTCACGAGGTCACCTCCGCTACATCCGTCGCGCAACCTCGCCTCCATGTGGAGCATCGCTCTTCGGCTCTCGACCCCGAGGATTTTCTACTGTGAATACATGGGAAAACGAACCGGAGTGAGTCCATTGACGCGCAGTTCGTCGGGTCAGTGCAGCCTGGCGACATTAACCGATGGGAAGCCTTGCTTGCCTCCTGCCTCCTGCCTCCTGCCGCCAGCCGCTCGCACAGGATGCAGCACGGCGAATGGATCTGGGGCATCATCTCTACGCAATTCTGCTCCTTCACGAGCAAGGACGTCCGCAGTCGTTAACTTGTGTATTGCCCTGTTTTACTGTGATACCCGTTTTAAGCACGATGGAAGGCAAGAGTGTGAAGGTGGATGAGGAGAACGGTCTGTCAAAACGACAAGGTCGTTGGTGGGCTTAGGGTTGGCATTTGAATGTAAGCGTTGCAATCGCTTATATAAAGCTTTGTATTGACAATCGCTTGGTAAACGTTATGATCGCTTTACAATCACCAGCCAATCAGCATTCACTGCCAATCCTGGGCAAGCGCACACTTCGAAGGTTGTTCGATACCGTGGTTGAGACCACAGAGGAGAGGAGAATGCCCCTGACACGGTCGGGATGTCTAAGAGAGTGTCGGCCAGCATCACAGAGGAGATCACGGAGGCGATCCAGCACGAGACGAAGGAGGAGGCCACAAAAGTGACGGAGATAAACGGGAAGGCTGAGAACGTGTCATCCACTGAGGAGGTGACGTTCGAGACGACCGAGACCGTAGAGGAGACGGAGGTGATGGTGGAGGAAGCTAACGTGACGGAGGGCAAGAAGCCTAAGTCGAAGAAGCACCGCAAGCCAATGCATAAGCCGACCAAGGACACGACCGAGGAGACCACGGAGGGAAGGAGACCACGGAGGGGAGGAGACCACGGAAGTGACCGAGATCACCGAGACGACCGAGGACGTGCCGGCCACCACGACGGAGGAGACGACCAAGGTGACCGAGTCGAAGCCCGAAGAGACGAGCGAGGTGACGGAGGTGACGGAAGTGACCGAGACGACCGAGACCGTGGAGGAGATGGAGGAGACTGTGGAGGAGGCTGAGGTGACGGAGGGCAAGAAGCCCCAGTCGAAGAAGCACCGCAAGACGACGCGCAAGCCGACCGCAGGCACGGCCGCGAGACGACCAAGGAAGTGTCGGTCATCACCACCACGGAGAAGACCACAACGGAAGTGACGGAAGTCACGACCGAGATCGTGGAGGAGACCGTGGAGGAGGCTGGAGTGATGGAGGACAAGAAGCCCAAGTCAACAAAGCACCACACGCCGATCACGGAGCGAGAAGGAGACCTCGGACGTGCTGACAGCCTAGGAGGGTGGGGAAAATACTGGCCTTCACCACATGGGGTGATGGAAGTGACGGAGGTCATATCCATTAAAGCCCGAGGGCTTAGGAGAGTCAGCAAGGTGCCGTTCAACAAGCTGCAGCGAGGATGAGGGACTAAATTAATGAAGGCGCGACGCTAATCACAGTGTTGACGTTTGAGAAAATCAAGACCGACAGATCACTTTTTTTTGACAACACGTTTTACCACCTAACGCTACCCGGTGTGTTTCTGTGTTGAGGTGTTCTCGCGCTACCCGGTGTGTTTCTGCGTTGAGGTGTTCTCGCGCTACCCGGTGTGTTTCTGCGTTGAGGTGTTCTCGCGCTACCCGGTGTGTTTCCGCGCTGAGGTGTTCTCGTCAAAGTTGGCAGAGGTTCTCGAGTAACCGGGGTTGTAGAAAGAGAAACAATCATCCCTTGATCCAATAAGCTCGACGCCGAGTCATCCCAATCCGTTCGACAACTTTCTCTCTCTGATCTTTCATCCTCACTGGAGTCGCTCGAGTCGTGATCATCGCACGCATCATGATGTACTTCGTACATCAAATGATTCACTGAGTCAGGTCCCTTTTTGTTGCAATAAACGAACACTAACTTGTTCACGCGCTCCGGAGAAAGTCTGTTTCGCGTCTTGGAATGTATAAAACTGTGGATACTCCAATTGCGTTCGCTTGAGGCTGAGGACGTGGGAATAGATAGCATCAACTTGGCGAACTCTCGGACTAGTTCATACCTTTGTCTCCGGCGAGGCACCACCAGTTGTATGGTGTGAAATTATCGATATCATTACCAACGTTAGCCTTATCAGTAGCAAAGTTTTGGAGTTGGACGTGAAAAGCATTTTTTTCGGAAGGCACAAGTTTCAATCGCACCGCCAGCGTAGCAGCTTCATTGATCAGCTCAATTGAGCTCTCGCCGTAGAGCGGTAGATGTGGGTCCAACAAGTTTGCAATCTTCAGTGTTGAAGTGCAAACCTTTTCTTGCCGAGCTGCAACGATCTTCAAAACGTTTTCTTGAACTGACGCAGGGCATCCCTTTAATGGCTTCGTGAACGCAGGGTCAGACTTAAACGATTGAAAGCGGTGATAGATCATGGAGGAGCTGCTGTCGTCGCGCTCAAACTCTGCGAGGGACGAGTTGATCGGGGCCATCATTTTTAGTACTGCTGCCGCATTAAGCCAAAAGCCGTCGTCTTTGAAAATACGATGGGCCTCATTCAGTTCATTCCCTTGTAGCGCTTTAAGAACTCGTCATCTGAAAATATTCCCGCCAATATTGCCTTGTTAGTAACCACATTTGAGATGCACTTCTCGTGCGTATACCACCGTGTTGGTACAGGCATCGACAGACGACGTAGCTTATTCCCTGTGCTCCGCATCTGGGACTGCCGCTCACGAAATACAGACCAAAACCCCACCCGAGCTTTGCAGAACCTAGTCAGCGTTTTCGCGTCGCTGAGAGTATCTCCAAAATAATCAGTAGTAAGCATGTCTTTCATTAAGAGATTCATTCCATGTGCACCACAACCCGAGCAGACAATACCAGGACGCGCCTCCGTAACATATTCCCATGCCTTTTGCATGTTGGCCGCATTATCTGTAACAACTGAAGTGACTACTCCAGAGCCAACGGCGTTTTCAAGTTCATTGATAGCAGTAAGAATTGAATCAGCAATATACTTCCCTGTGTGCTCTTCCGCGGCTGTAGTGATCGACTTCCAAAATACAGGAGTAATACGCGAATTGGTGAAGACGAAATTAATGATGCTGTCGCCATTGCAGTTGGACCAGCCGTCTGTAATAACAGCAAGGTTTTTCTGACCTCTTAACTCCTCAATTGCTAGCAGTTTCTCGCGCTCATGAACACGATCAAGTAGACGACCTGATAGCTGCCTGCGCGACGGAAGCTCGTAGTCAAACAGAGCCCGAAAGAAAGGATCCTCCACCACGCGAAACGGGATACCTGTTGAGTAGAAGGCTATGGCCACACGCATGAAGTTCTCCTCGTTGCTTCGTGTGATACGCTTTCTTGGAGTGCGAACAGACGGAGATGACCGCCGCGTCTTTTTTGGGTCTTACGATTGGAGTCAGGACTGGCAAAAAGGCGTTTGCTTACCGATTCTGGGCTCCGTGTCGTGTAGGAAGACAAGGTTTTGCAGCCTTAGTGCGGCGGCGCTCAGCATCAAATCGTTTCCAGTACTCCTGAGTTTCGGGACTTAGTCTCGGGCACTTCAGCAGATGCCGCAGCATGTTTTCCGACGGCATGGCATTCTTCATCCCTTTGCCGCAAGCAATGCACTTGGCTTCAGGGTGGTCTCTGACGCCTCTCTCGGGGCTTCGTCTCAATGTAGTGGCTCCAAATTGGGTTCCGCGGAGGCGCCATTGCGTGGGGTCGGGGTGGGTCGCTTACGGACGGTGTGGCTGCTTATGAAGTGAGCCGGCAGTGGCGTGCTTGAAGTTTGCCATTCGAAAGATTCGAACGTTTAAATAAGCTTGATTATAAGGCTGCCTATCAATTCTAAGCTTTACATAAGCTTTACATAAGCTTTATTTGCCAACCCTAGGTGGGCTGCTAATGTGAGCCAAGGACCTCTTGGTGAAGGGTCTCCGAGGTGATGTTAACGCGGTGACCCGATCGGAAGGCCAGCGCTGAGTCTGAACGTCTGCTTCCACTTCGCGCAGCCCTCCAAGAACTCACGGAAGACTGCCGTGTCTGTCGGGACTGATACCATACCATGCCATGCTGTGGGTGATATCGGAGCTGACACCACCATAGAAGAACAGGAGATAAGATACAAATGACGGCTACGTGTGTTTGCATCCCTAAAAGATGAGGTTACTTCGGGTGAGTTGACGTTGGTGCAGTTGTTCGTCAAGTGGATGGCTCGAGTACCCGAGAACGCCACTCGAAGGATCAAGGTAGTGGTGAATCCTCATTCTGGACGACGTCGTGGACGACAAATTTGGGGGCACTGGAGGCCGCTGTTGGAACTCGCCGGTATCGTGTGCGATGTCGAGGAGACTTCCTACGGTGGCCACGCCCGCGATATTGGCGTGGACTTCGACCTGAGTAAGAAGTACGAAGCGATCGTGTTCGTGGGCGGCGACGGCACCGTCTGCGAGTTCATGAACGGCGTCTTCACTCGACACGAAGACGTGTGGCGGTCGCTGGTGGCGACGACGCCGATCTCATTGATCTGCGCTGGCACAGACAACGCCTTCGGCAAAGGTGTGGGCACTCCTTCTCATGAATCTGCGGTCTACTGCATCATCAAGCGCAAGATCCGACCGCTGGACGTCATGACGTGCCAAGCGAGCAACGAGGACGGCTCGACAAGACTCGAGTTCGCTTGTACGGGAGTCAGTTACGGTATCGGCTCGGACATTGCGGCCGAGTCGGAAGCTACGCGGTGGCTGGGCGTGCACCGCTACCTGTATCTCAAGATCAAACGTGGACTACTAGCACCACACAAACACGAAGCCAAGATCAGCTACGTGTTGTCGGACAATACCCCAGTGGACGCAAAGTCGTCGAGGACGTGTTGAATCTGGACGGGGAAGTGTTCCCGGTCCAGGTCCGTTCCGTGTGGAAGTGGTGCCGCAGCTATTGTGTGTTATCGGAGAAGTTAGAAATGGAGAACACGAGTGTGTATATTTCAATCGAAATCGAGTCTTATTGGAGCTGGCACACCATTTGAACGGCAGTCTTGATGGTGCTGCCGATCGCTGGAATGAGACCGATGGCAAGCGCTAATTCATTCGTTGCAGTCGAACAACCACTCGTGCCAGCAGTTCCTGAAACAATGTTCGTCAAGCGGATCTCAAAAACTCGGCACGTAGAGTTCCGTCGTCGTCGTACGTGTTGACCCGCAGGATACTCGGCATGTTGTGGCCCCAAGTCAACTCAGTGCAGGCCGGGTCGATATTCTCCGGATAGCAGTTGTAGGCGCAAGCCATTCCCTTGCAGCTCGGGATGGAGAGCTTTGGGGTGCACACTGACCACCCCGTCGGGTTGGTGATTTGCTGGACGCCGTCCCACATCGTGTGGATGAAGAGGTCGCGGAAGTTCCACCCGGAAATGTTAAGAGCAGGCTCCTGGCCGTACTCGGCTTGGCCCGTGACTGTGAAAGTCACGTCCGCTGGAGGATAAGACCCGTCGTCGTAGCTGCTGCAAACGCGACCATCCGTCCAGCCGGCACCCGAGACTTGGTAGCTCCCGCCGACTTGGTTGAAATTGTTGTACGCAGCACTGTACACTACAGCGTTGAGGTCTTGGTTCCCGACGTCTACCCACTGGCCTCCGTACTGGAACTCGACGTACAGCGACGCACAAACGTTGATCGACGAGATGACAAGAAGACCCAGAAGAGTTGATGATGAAGACACCATGGATCTGGGAAGGAGAGAGATTTCCGAGTGGTAGTAAGTTTGAGAATGGCTTGTGTTGTTGGATAGAAAAGCTCGTTGGATAGTCGTGTTTTGCAAGTCGAAGCCTGAAAAGCTTGACTGACAAAAACATGTTGTTCAGCGCGCATCATCTTCCTGTAGTCGTCATTTTGAAACAAAAAGCTGTAGAGATGGCTAGCTTTTGTTTGCTGGTCGGATCTTAGCTGTGAATCCTCATTGTTTTTGCTTCATGCACCTAGAAAGAGGAAATTGCAGGTACACCATCAAGTGCAAAGACGCTCGATGCATGACGAGTAGACCGCAGAGATTCACTTCGGATTCGTTTTCCTGTTGCCATGCACCGGATTCGAGTACTCGTACTTCCCATATTGTTTTCAGGAACAACGCTACCAGCCCCGACAAACTTTATCGCGCGATCGATGTACGCGAAGAAATACAAAACAAAAGTCTAGGGCAAAGCAAAATAAACTACTGGAGTACGAGGCTCGACACACTCTTTGGATCCTCTTTTCCACGAAATCGTGTTCTACCATCAGCCCCTAGGAGCTGGAGTTCTTGAATGTTCTCGTCTCATCATGGCGGGCTTAGCGACGCAGACTCTGTTGGTTCTGGTAGTCCGGGATGTTGGCGTGCTGGGACATATCGGTGCCGAACAGACCGAAGCGCTTCTCGCACTCGGAGCCCGAGTAGCTCACAACCGTGTCATACATCATGAACCAGTACGACTGGGTCACGCTCTTGGCCCACCACGCGTAGTCGTACAGGAACTGCTGCATGTTCTCCTTGGACGGGACGTTGCCCTGGTAATTCTCACCCGCGTACGGCCAGCCAGTCTCCGTCAGGTGCACCTTGGCAGCGCCGAACTTGCTTATCATCTGCTCCCATTGAGCTTTCAGCTTGTCGATCGCCGACTGTCCGCCGGGCGTGAAGTACGGGTGGATGTTGACACCGATGATGTCGCAGGCATTGGCCAGCGTCCAGGCCTGGTCGGCACTCAACCACTCGTTGATACGCTGCGCCGAGCCGACGGGAGTGTTGCCGACACAGCTCTTGACGCGACGGATGTAGCCGGCCAATTCGTCGGCCGAGAAGGAACCGAAGCCGCCGTTCTTCAGGTCCTCGTTGCCCACGTAGACGGCCTCGACGGCCCACGAGTTGCGGAGTAGCCGTCGCAAACGGCCTGAATCTCGGTGTCAATGTGGCGACGGTCACCTAGCTGCACACCGACAGCAACGCGAATCCCGGCCGAGGCCGCCATGTCGATGACGCTGACACCGCTAAACTGCGCGTGGTAGGTGCGGATGCTCGAGAAGTACTGCGAGACCTGCTTCATGTCGTTGGCCAGCACGTCCCAATTGACGATCTGGTGGTGCCACGGCGAGTAGCAGACACCGGTCGAAAGTCGAGCATCGACGCCGGTCACGGCGACCGCAGCACCCACGGCGAAAGCAGCGAAAGTCGAGGACACCATTGCTTGGATTGGTTCAACGTGTTGTTTTTTGTAGATCCTCGTGCTGGGTAAAGGAAATTGGGGAATGAAAACAAAGTCGCGTGGCGAGCTTTAGTACACTCCATAAGGTCGGGAGAGAGAATTGAGTGTCACTTGGAATTCATGGTGTCCAAACAAGTACTATCCATATCCTCACGTATGATACGCGACAAATGAGTTACCACTGAACCATAGGGACATCGCGACGGATAACATGCGTTGAAAGATCCCATGCCAATCCTACGATCGATCGTTTGTGGTGGAGTGAACGTTTTCACTGAAAGTTTTAACTCGTCAATTCTAACCTGCTGCATTCTCGTAAAAAAGCGAGTTAGAACGACCATTTTCTTCTTGGTGGCTTATTAGCTGTGGGATATGGCTGGGAAGCTCCGGACGTGGTTCACATGCAAAGTACGGCGGTGATTTTCACGATGTACATATTTCGCGAGTCTACAAGCGAAACGTGGAGAAGCTGCCGGGTAATCGACAATTATTTTGTTCGAGAGCAGATAGCACGAGATGGTAAATTGACAACTACAGAGAGGTTAATGAGTTCTATTCGACGTTGCGATGGGATAATTATTGCATTTCCTTTGATACAAGCGAAATGAGCCCAACCAAACAACCACCATTAAAATTTAGATCCAAAACAAAAGCGAGAGCATCGTCTTAGCGTTTATTTTCAATGGAATGCAAAACTTTGGCGGTATTAAATTTTACTGTGAATCGTTCACAGCGATGGTCTACTTGGACGCGACTATAGGCGTCGCAGTCTCCAGTTTGGAAAATTCACGTGCTTGGACATATCCGTGCCGAACAGACCAAAATGTTTCTCGTATTCGGCGCCCGAGTAGCTCACGGTCGTGTCGTACATCATGAACCAGTAGGACTGACCCACGCTCTTGGACCACCACGAATAATCGTACAGATATTGCTGCATGGTGCTCATGGACGCCCAATTGTTCTGGTAGTTCCCACCGGCATACGGCCATCCCGTTTCCGTCAGGTGAACTTTACTCGACCCGAACTTGCTCGTCATTTGATTCCATTGCTTCACGAGCTTCTCGATAGGTGGCAAATATCCCGGAGTAAAGAACGGGTGAATGTTGACACCGATGACATCGCTGGCACTCGCGAGAGTCCACGCTCCATCAGCAGTTAACCACTCGTTGATGCGCTGTACCGAGCCCACGGGGTATTCCCCACACAACTTTTCACCCAGCGAATGTAGCCCGCCAAATCGTTGGCAGAGTACGATCCAAAGCCGCCATTGCGGAGGTTTTCATTGCCCACATAGACAGCTTCCACCGCCCACGCATTCCGACCGTAGCCGTCACAAACTGCTTGGATCTCAGAGGCAATTTTGCTGCGGTCGCCCATTTGAACTCCAATAGCAACGCGAAGGCCGGCGGATGCAGCCATATCGACAACGTTGATCCCGTTGAATTGGGCGTGATAGGTTCGGATACTGGAAAGTACTGGCCCACCTGCCCCATGTCGGTGGCGAGCACATTCCAATTGATGGTCGAGTGGTGCCACGGAGAGTAGCAGACGCCGGTGGAAAGTCGAGCGTCGACGGTCGTCAAGAGAGTCGCAGCTGTCGCTAAGACAGCTAGAAATGGAGAAGAAATCATTGGTAGCTTCTGGCTTGAGCTTCCTGAGGACAAGAAACTTGTGGAATGAGGTCGCGCTCAATGCGAACACCGCGAGTTTTCCGACGCTAAGAGAAGCGAAGTGGCACGCACTACAATCTAACGGTTTATGGTTCCAACGGATTGCGTGCTCCCGAAATTCTTGTCGTAACGGTTGCATCAATCTTCTGTACAAGATCAACAGAGCAAAAAGCAATGGCGTTGAGTCAACGCGATACGTTCGAGATGGGAACACTTCAGGATCGTAAACAGTCTACTCCACAATCACTACATAAAAGCTGTCATATTCTCCAACTATGCATGTCCTTTGTGATACAAAACTCAAGTAATGTGATAAAATATCCATGTAAAGTATCCACTAAGTATCTTTTTTAATCTGAGAAAAACACATCAAAATAGAAATACCCAGAACATCTTATGAACGACGCTGGCTTGGAGCTGCTGCGCCAGCGCGTGTGGGCGGGCCGCATCCCCGTCGTCTTCTCCTTAGACCCATCGGAAGTCACGACGCTGCATGCTCCTCGTCCATTCTACGTAAGTTGTTGCTGTCCAGACACTATATATACAATCTAAAACTCATGTGTGTTTCAAATTAATTGTTCTAATAGGCAATGGTTCCTCGGATGGGGTATCTGGTGTCCCAGACCCGGGACGTCGTCGAATATTTTCGAGACGCAGCTCCTCCCATGGCTGGTGTTCACGGCAACTCCATTTGGTTCGAGGCGAACGGCGTGCCTCTCCACTGGCATTTACCCTTCGGACTACTTCGTGACATGCTTTCCGGGACAGACCCGGTTGAAGCAGCAAACTTGCCCTGGAAGCTGACAGTCCACTTTTGGGCTTCCCCAACGAAGTTTTGCTGCCTTGTGACAACGAACAAAGTGTGGAGTCGCACTTTATGCACAGCTTGAAGCAAGCCACTTTTCTAAGGACAGGGTCGACGAAATCCGTGATGGCGCTGCCTGAAGCTCAACAGACCCAGATCTGGACCAGCATCGCTCAGAGTAAGTGAATTTTGACAAGGAATTTAGATACTTTCACTTACTAATGGCTTATATATATTTTTTCTTTTGATAGATGACTATGAGAGTTATCGAGAGGCGACGCACGAGTTGCATTTGGACGGGGAGGTCTCAACGCTGAGGCATCTGCCGCTGCGGGTGCACCTCGATGACGCGCCCGCAATTCAGATGCCAATCGCGCCGTTGCAGGATGGTGCGTTGGGTTAAACGTAGGTCTAGGAAATTATTTACTAACCATTCTGTTTGTGGAATTGTTGTGGCAGGCCAAGAAAAACTCTGCTGGAAGTGTTGCACTACCTGCTTCCAGACCTCTTCACGTCAGCGACAATGGACACGGAAAACAAGCTGCAGCTCGTCGTCCACGGCATTCCAGTCCCATCGCACGTCTCCATCGTGACTTTGTATCGGAACTTTGCCTACGCCGACGGCTTTCTACGTAGCGGTGCTGTCTCGACGATCATGACCTTATCAAACAGCAAGATGGCGCCTTAAATGTTGTGGTCACTTTAAATATTACCTCTCGTGCTATGCTGAAACACCACTAACATTGAGATCGTCTCCACATGGACAGGAGCTTCAGGATGCAGAAGAACAGCACAAACGCGGCGTGGGCAGCTGGCGGGCTGAAGCCCATGAACTACCAATTGTCGAGACCTTCCGATCATCTGGCTCACACACACAATGTGTCATCTTGATCAAAACCACAGTGTTTATTTTATCGTTACCGAACGGGTTGATTTCGCCTGCCCGTTCTGACTATTAGAACTGGCGCACCCACGCACTCCAGTTCCTACCGTCTACCAGTAGAAAATCCTGCAGATCGAGAAGCCAAAGAGCGATGTCTGACAAGGCGGAAGCGCTGGGCGACGCCTGCGCGAACGGCAACCTCGTCACGGTGTGGCGTTTGGTGGAGCAAGAGGGCGTTTCCATCGAGGCGGAGAGCTGGTACAAAAAGCGACCTCTGGCCCTCGCGAGTGAGTATGGTCACCTGAAAATTGTCAAATACTTGCTGGGGCTGGGCGCTCAAGTGGACGCAAAGGGCTTAGGCGGTTCTACGGCTCTGAGTTTCGCAGCAAGTAAGGGCCATTTGGAGGTTGCACAGCTTCTAGTCGAGCATGGCAGCACTAGCGTGAATGCGTCGGACGGTAACGGGCGGACGCCGCTGTCACTGGCTGCTGGAAACGGTCATGAGAAGATGGTCAAGTGGTTGGTGGAGGTCGGAGCTGATGTGAATGCAGCAGACGTGGAAGGGAGAACGCCATTCATTTGGGCGTGTAGGAGGTATAACCTTAAGATTGCTATGTGGCTGGTTGGGGTTGGAGCTGATGTGAATGCAGCAGACATGGAAGGGAAAACAACACTCATTTGGACGTATATTACTCAAGACCAGCTAAGGTTCAATACGTCGTTAACGACATCTCCGCAGTGGTTCATCCGTGCTACAGAGATTGAATTCGAGGAATCCAAGTCGGCCAATGACATCGGTGGAGATTTTGTCGGGAGGTGGCTGGACTCGGAAGTGGTAATCAAGCTCTGGATGCCGAGTTCTACCAAGAATTTGTCGTTTGAGGAGCAGGCGAATCGCTGGTTTGCACTTCGGCACCCAAACATTCAAAAGCTCTACGGCGCCACATGTGAAGGCTATTGCTTGTTGATTTGTGAGGACATGACGAACGGGTCTTTGGCCGACTATATCGAGACAATTATGTGGAAACGTGAAGACGAGAACGGATCTTTGGCCGACTATACGAAGAAACATGTTGTGGACTGTAAAATATTTGTATGAGGCTGCTTTAGGCCTGCAGTTCCTGCATGAACGGGGTTTGGTGCATGGAGATGTCCGACTGGCGAACATTCTCATCGGTGAAGACAAAATTGCGAAGCTGGCGAATGTGGCCCGCGCTGTTCCGACCCAAAGCGATGGTGACGAAAAACTGTCTTTGGCATCGGATATTCTTGCTTTGGGAAATGCTTATCAGGTGCCAAGTGTCCTATCAACCCGAAGCAAGTAGATGATCTTACTGAACTGGAGAACGACATGTGTCGTGATCCAGAGGATCGGTGCACAATTGCCACCGTCGTTTCTCGGTTAAAAGATCTGCTAGATGTGCTGAATGAAAGGGAGGAGCTTGCACAGGATTCATGTGCTTGTGACAGTGGCGTCTTCGATAAACTGAGCGAGATTGAGGACGCTGTGGACGAGCTCGACAGTGAGCTTTACAGAAACCTACTTGATGTACTTAAGAGCTTCTGCGAGAGAGTTTTGGATTCTAGTCCTTCCATCAGCGCGAAAGCGATTGACGATGCGATCAGAAGCCTTGAAAACATTCTGAATGCTATCTATCAGCAGTACTCTCGATCCAATCTAGCGATCCAATGCCTTTCCTCCAGCCGTGCAACAGATTCCTATCTGGATTTCTTTAGGAAGCAAATGCTGTGTTTCCTGAATGTGTTGGGTGCTTCTGCAGTGATCCTCCGCGAATTTGAACAGCAGTGGTGTGAGCTATGTAAGCATCATATCGATATGTTTGTGTCGGAGCTAGACAAGTCCGTCACCCTGCTACACCCTGCTGATGAAGAGGATCTGTTAGCTCTATTACAGCAAGAGAGGCAAAACGAACGGTATTCTCCGGAGCAGCACGAGATTATCCAGAAGGCATACGACGAATTAGCTTCAAAGCAATCGGACAAGACGTTTGAACAGCTTCCGGACTGGTTCATTGGGTCGTACGAGCTCGAAAACGAAAAGGAATTCGCTCGTGGTGGTTTTGGCGTGGTGTCGCGAGCTACATGGCTGCAATCGAAGGTGGTTGTCAAGAGAATGATCATGGATAGTAGTTCCCTGTCATCGGGGAGTCGACGAGAACAACGCCAAACCTTTCAGAAAGAAATCTCGCTGTGGTTCTCCCTGAACCATCCACATGTCGTGAAGTTGTTTGGCGGATTCCACATCGGGACGCCGTTTTTCGTATGCGAAGAAGCCACGAACGGACCACTCGACAAGTATTTACAAGATCACCCAACCCAAGTGTGGCAGAAGCTGTACGAGGCTGCTCTAGGACTGGAGTATCTTCATGCGCGAGGCATCGTTCATCGAGATCTAAAATGCGACAACATTTTGGTCGGTACTGACGGGAAGGCAAAACTGATAGATTTCGGGCTGAGTGCGTCAGCTAGTGCTGAGGCAGCAGATCAAGGAGCAGCAAGTGGTGCTGTTCGGTGGGTGGCTCCGGAATGTCTGAACGGGGAGCAGGCAACGTACGCGTCGGATATCTTTTCGCTTGGTATGTGCATCATCCGAGCAATCAGTGGGCAGGTACCGTGGGGAGGCCGACTGGACAACGTTGCTGTCAAGTCTCATGTGAAGAAAGGGGAACTGCCTTCACGTCCTCCTCAGTTCACGGACTCTCAGTGGCAACTGGTGGAGAATATGTGCGAGTTTGATCCATTAAAACGAATGCACATTCTTGTCGCCGTCCAGCGGTTGAAACAATTTGCAGATAACCAGGTATACACATCTGGTCCAACGCCTGCGCTTTGGAAGAACCTTGTACCACTAAAACTGAGGCGGTGGTGTAGACAGCAACACGCGATGCTTATCATCCAGCTGAAGGTTGGCGCACACAATCGAATACTACGCCAGATTTACGAGCTTCTCCTGGACCGCCTCGACAACTTGTACACTCGCAAATACGACGCTGTCTTTGGGACTAGCCTCAATGCTATTGCATCGAGAACCAAGGAGGCAGTGACACAATTGCATAGGCAGAAGTCGACGCTGGATCTTGTGAAATCGGTGTTCAGGGGTTCTCGTTGCATCGTCAGATTGACCGGATCCTTGCGGAGTACTTCATTATCCCGGATGCTACCGTGCACGCTTGGGAAGGTGAATGCTCAGCAATTCTGTGTGGTAAAGCCGTTGGCTCCTACGGCGTGGTACCGACAAGAGATGGAGTGGACAGTGTTTGTGCAGCATGATCGCACACCGATGGACGGTATCCATGACATGGAAACGTTGTTAATTGTTTTCCAGTACGAGACTTAAAGCTTCTTCGGCGGCTGTTGAAGATCAAACTGTTTCAACGTGCGTCTCCAAACGCACGTGACACGGTGGGCTTGTTCATGATACATTCATGGATCACGAAGCCTCTTGACTCGTCTTGTGGTCATTACTGTAGAGCCTTGTCAGGGTGGCTGAGTGCTGAACGCATGTTGCCAACATTGGATACCCTGCATTTGCCAGCCGTAAGCTTCGTTGTTGAGACCTCTCTGATTTACTCAGAACCACTTTGCCCGCTGCAGCTCTTCTGAAGGTTTATTCGGCAACGCCTCCAAACCGACGGTTCACTGTTAAAGACGTCTGTGACTACGACTCACAAGAATTGCCTCAGAGAGCCCTTAATTTGAGCTGATGAGTTCATTCTGCTACGCAGTGATGGTCCGTACGATGTACTCAAAAACCGAGAGGCCGTCGACTTCATGCGGCAGAAATCGCTCGGCTTGGGACAGTCAGCGTTGAGGTACGTAGCAGTGCAATTTTGCAAGGTTTGTTCAACTCCAACACCAACTCGTTTCTCTCTTTATTGTGCAGGTCGTGACTGTATTTTGTTTTACGCATTGAAATGCAAACAGACCGTCTCTACTTTTTCTGGTGGTTGATGAAGCGCATGGCCAGGAGCTTCAGAATGCAGAAGAGCAGCACAAACGCGGCGAGGACGCCCGTGTTCCTCCACATTTGGTCGTGCTTGACGGAGAAGTTCGTGTCGAGGTAGTCCACGACCGTGGCGTTAGCGGGAAGACTTGCTGGCGCGTTCGTCATCTGCTTGCAGCCGATGTTGCTGGAATCGCCGTCGGGACAGTTGCCAAACACCGCCGCTGCCGTCGCAGCAAACATGTAGTTAAGCGGGTTGATGTGGTAGACCCACTTGCAGGCCGACGGCAAGTCGGCAGCGGGCGGGCTGAAGCCCATGAACAGGAACAGGATCAAGATGAGCAGCATCCCCATCAGCTCTGTGACCTCGAGGTTCGGCGTCAGGAAGACGAAGAACTCGCCCATGTAGGCTAGCAGGAGCACCGTCAACACCAGAACCAGCAGAACGATGAAGAACGGACCCGCACCAGTAAGTCCCGCCAGGGGATACAGAAGTCCGAGGAACAGCAACGCCGATACCACAACGTACGGGATCTCCATGACCGTCGAGGCGAAGAAGTACCAGAAGGCGTTGTACGTTTGCGCCGCTCGTTCACGGTAGAAAATGACTCGTCCTTCAGCCGCAATAGGAAGGATGGCGTTGAACGACACAATGCCGAGGAAGGACATGGCCATGTAGAGCATTCCCAGTCCAGAGTTGACGCCAGAGTACGAACTGTACTCGGCGCTGACGTACGTAATGCCGATGACCAGGCCCAGCCACAGCGAGATGGCGAAGCGCGTGAAGTTGAACGACGGCGTCCTCCAGTACATGTTGGCGAAGCGAGCGAGCAGGAACTTCATCTGTGTCAGCTCCGTGGCGGCGCGTTTGTCCGTGAACGTCAGCTGGGGCAGCGATGGAGACGGCTTGAACACTCCTTCTTCGTTCATTTTGTCTTGCAGCTGCTGGAACTGCACGCTCGACTTGAAGCTCTCGACAAAGTCGATCCGATCGGCCAATTTGTTGCCGACACCCGCGCCAATCACCTCCAGCATCCACGTCGCCGGGTTGTATCCTTTGTTCAAGCTGGCCACGCCGTCGATCGACTCAAAGTACTCGATCATCTTGCAAGCGTCAGCGCCCAATTCACCCTGGAACACCATCTCACCGCCTCGCTTGAGCAGCAGCATGCTGTCGAACACTTGGAAGACTTCCCAGGACGGCTGGTGGATCGTACACACGACTGTGCGGCCAGTGTTGGCCACCTTGCGAACGCCGTCCATGATCAACTTTGCCGAGCGAGCGTCCAGTCCACTGGTGGGTTCGTCTAGGAAGAGAACGCTCGGCTGCGCTGCCAACTCCACTCCAATCGTCAGCCGCTTCATCTGCTCGACCGAGCTGCCCCTGACGATTTGGTCGGCGATTGGCGTCAACCCCAACAGCTCCAGACATTCGTCCACCGAGTCGTATTTCTCAGCGTCCGACACCTCGGCGCCCTGACGCAGGAAAGCGCTGAACGTCAAGGCCTCGCGGATGGTTGCCGACTCCCAGTGAATGTCCATCTGCTCGCAGTATCCCGTTGCGCGACGAATGGCCAAGTCCGTAGCAGGATGGCCGTTCAGCAGGATCTGTCCTTGGATTTTGCCTCCGGTCTTGCGGCCTGCAATCACGTCCATCAATGTCGTCTTGCCAGCACCGGAAGAGCCCATCAGAGCCGTCATCGTTCCCGGCAATGCAAACCCGCTGATCCCCTTGAGCAAGTCGATGGTTTCCTTGGAGTTGGTCGGGTCAGGGACGCTGTACCATAAATCCTTGAAAGCTACTGTGACTGGGATGAAGTGCCTCTCCTTCGATGATTTCACCTCCAGCACAGCTTCGCTGCGTGGTGTTTGAATGAGATTGTAGTCTTTGGTGGCGTCGGGTGTGCTCTCCGCGTCGAATGTGACGTTCTCAGGGCTTTCGTAGCGACAGTTTTCGAGCGCAAGGATCGAGAGGAAGATGAAGAAGACGTACGTCGCCGCCATGTAGATGATGCCTGTCCAGATCCAGAACTTCTCCGATGGCACTTCGTACAAACTGAGTGCGTATTCCCCGTAGTCATGCCATACGTCGAGCAGTAGTCGATGTCCTCGTACACACACGTATCGAAGCGTGAATCGGAGTACTGGTTCACAGCGAGAGCTCGGACTGCCCACCCGACGGGGTTGATCCAGTAAATCCAAATCAAATAATCTGGGATTTGGCCTTTCGTGATGGAGAAGCCGGCGTACAGTGTGAAGAACAGGATGCAGACGCTGGAGACCGGGTTGGCTACATTCAGGTTCGGCGACGCAGACGCCAAGAGGAAGAAGAAAGCCTGGAACGCGATGTTCGTCACGCACAAGATCACCAGGAAGGTGAGGAAGCCCACAACGGTATCCACGAAGCCGCACATCCAGTACACGATGGAGCCAAACACCACGCTCTCGATAATGATCGGGATCACTTGGCTTGCTGAATGGGAGAGCACGTAGGAAGCTGTCCGGAAGAAGTTGGATCCGCGTTGTTTGTAGAAGACTTCGCGTGCTGCCATGTTTGTAGGGATCGACGAGGCCTGAGCTAGCGATAAGCAGAGCACCGCCTCGAAGATGACCCCATGATCAACTGCGAGTTCGTCGGATCGACCTGGTAGAAGACTGCGGAGTACAGCAACGCCACGATCGTGTTCATCGCCAAGCGTCCAATGAGACCCGACGCCTCGCGCTTCAAAATGGCGATCTCGCGCTTCATGAGCAAGATGGTGCTCGCCCAAACGTTTAAGTCGAACTCCGGTTGGGTCTTGCGGATGGTTTCCATGCTCTGAAGCAGGTTGGGCTGCACCGGTTCTTCGAGATCGCTGAGCACTCGAGCGTGTATCGATGAGCGCTTAAATGTCTCGGCGAACTCCTTGGGAAAACGAGGGATTGTATGTCCAGGCCCAACCGCGACTTCGTATTGATGCTGCATGTCCGTGCCGAGGTCCAGCAAGAAGTCGGCCACGTCGCGACGAGGAGGACGTTTGAATCCGAGATTTTCAAAGTACTCGAGTGCTGTCTCGCGAGGGCCATGGTACATGACGTACCCGTCGTTGAGGATCATGACGTCGTCGAAGAGCGCGAAGATCTCAGGCGAAGGCTGCAGCAGCGAGATCACAACCGTCTTGCGGAACTTCTTGGCAAAGCTGCGCTGGGTCTCGATGATGTCGAAGGCTGCAGCGCTGTCCAAACCGGTGGTGATCTCGTCCATCATCATGATGTAGCGGTCTCCGAACTGCATCTCGCCGGTTGTCACGCGCTTGCGCTCGCCACCGGAGACACCGCGCACCATGGCGTCGCCAACGATCGTGTTCTGGCAGTTGTCAAGGCCGAGCTGCTGGACAACAATGTCCGGGTAGTGCTTGATCATGGCCTGCACCGCTTTCAAAGCTTCGACACTGTCAGCCGACGTGTTGTGACTGAACTCATCTTCAGCGCGCTTCGAGCGGTCCCCATCGCCACACGCGTGGGCGAACTCCATCGTCTCCTTCACCGTAAGCAGCGGCATGTGATGGTCTCGTTGCTCCACATACGATACAAGCTGCGGTAGCAGTTTCTGCAGGTCTTGCTTGGGGGTGCCGTTGTATGTCACTTCGCCATCGATCTCGATGTTCTTCGCCTCTGGGAAGCGGCCGCTCAGCAGTTTCATCAGCGACGACTTGCCTGAACCAGGTTGGCCCAGTACGAGCGTGATGGTGCCCGGTTTGAACGCGCCGTTAATGTTTTTCAAGACCTCTTTCTTGACGATGCGTTTCTTGGCGAAGACGCTACGGAGCGTCTTCTTCATCTCAGTGGCGAGAGTCGGGAGCTCCGATGTGCCGCCAGAACCGTCGACCGCGATGTCAGCCGTGATGGAGACGTTCTTGAAGTGCACCTCCATCTCAGGGAGTGGCTTGTCGAGAGCCTTGTCGAGGAGAGACGCCATGTGTTGGTGGAGTTCCAATGGCCCTCTAGCCATCAGCGTCTTGGCGTTGTCGTAGCCGATCGTGGGGACGACCGGCTGTCCAGAATTGTCGGTCTGCATGCTTGTACTTGGCCCTGGGTGTTTTGAGGAGGTAGAAGTTGCTTGAGCGCCGCAAATTGGAGAGTAAGCTGCAAGATACGACGGCAACGTGCGGATTAGTAGACGCACGTGTCCCATCGACAAACTCCATCATCAGTTTTGCTTAGTCCATTTCGGCTCAGCCAATCAGCGACGACGGCAACTGATGATGGTTCCAATCCGCGTCCAATATACACTAACTGCATCGTCGCGACAAGGGGGCAGGTCCCCGTGAACATTGCACGTAGCAATTGCATCGCCGTAACAGTCCGTGCAGCCGCACTCAGCCAAGGAAAGGCAGTCTGCTAATTAAATAACGGTTGCTATATAATAGAGTACTCTCCAATGGACAACTGTCGACAGCGAGTTCGATCGAGCTTGAGGCACAGTTCTTATATTCTTTGGTTGTGATTGTTCTCGTCGAGCCTCCACTACAAGGACGGATCCACATGTCGAGGCCACTGTTCCTGGAGCTGCCAGAGTTACCGTCCTTTAGACATCGACGAGAGTTGCTCCCAGCTGCTCCTTTCCGGTCCCCAATATCCGTTTCCACAATGCTTACCCTCGACCATACTGCTCAAGTTATTGCCTCTTCCCCCTCCCACGCCTGGCCTTGGGCACCCCTTCGTCGAGCCAGTATTGCTGCTTAGTGCTGGACGGCGGAAGGCCAGTGTTTTCTCTACTTACGTGTGCCTTGTCAAAGATACAATCGGTGTGTTCGAGCTTTTGAGGAGGAACGTGCCCAACTTGCTCAAATGACCGTCCTGCCACGACAAAGAGACGATTTGGTTCCGTGTTGCTGTAAATCACGTGGCGTTGGTGCCGCTTTGGATCGCGCAGTGAATCATACTCCGTGATCATACAGACAAACGACCAAGACACTCTATTTTGGTTGAAGCTGAAGGCTTGTGCAGTCCCATCCACAAGATCTCCCGCTTCGTACGGGTCCATCAAACGCTTAGCTGTCGATCGATCGGAGATCAAATGGCGTGCGTCTGTTGCCTTCTTTGAGCAAGCTTCGATATCTTCTATAGACAGCAAGCTTAGCAGCGAGCTGGTCGCGAATTCCTACACCAACGTCTTGGGTTTGAAAGCTCATCAGCCTTCGTATGATCATCACGTTCGCGTTTCTTTCGGCGCGCTTTTCGGTGGTGGACTCGAGAGCATTCGTCGGTTGATTTCGAGCGTGAGCGCATAGAGCACGGCAAGTCCCTGACCTCTTTGCCACCGCTGTGGTGACCGCGGCGTCTACAGCAGACAAGCCTCGTTGGGACGCGAAAATTCATTACCTGCACGTTCCACTTCGAAGCAACGACGGAAATCGTCCCCCAAATCCATCGGTGATCGAAGCACGTTGTGCTAGCCGCCTTCCCCGATATACACGAGGCAGATTGACAGTCGGTGGATCCCACCACGATAGCAACCAAAGTCTCGTGGCATTTCTCGCTTGGATCGTCCCAGGGGAATTTCCTACTGGCAAGGCACTTTCGCTGTCTGTTACATGTACCAACTATTATGGCAAAACCATCACGGAGACTGATCTCGAGGATTGGTCGCTGGATCCTCGACCAAGCGATCGGCACTGTACAGATGACGGCGGTGTATGCGACTGCACGAGAGTCGGCGCTACGTTTAGTGGCTCCGACGACAACGCCAGGATAATACACTTGGCAAGAGGATGTTTGGTCAACGGACACCACAAAGTTCACAAGTTCACCCACGACCTCGACGCTTCTCTAGACCAGTCGTCAGCCAGACCAAGCACCATGGTCGGATTTGTTGCGCGCTCCGAATAACTGATCCCCTCATTCGAAAACTTCCTGTGTGCTGCACAAGGACTTACTAGCTCTCGATCCCCAATGGTGTCCACCTCGTCCCTGACTGCTTTCGCCGTGGGTGCTGCGGTCGCCATGACAGGCGCCGACGCTCGACTTTCGACCGGTGTCTGCTACTCGCCGTGGCACCACCAGACCGTCAATTGGGACGTGCTGGCCAACGACATGAAGCAGGTCTCGCAGTACTTCTCGAGCATCCGCACCTATCACGCGCAGTTCGGCGGTGTTAACGTCGTCGACATGGCGGCCTCGGCCGGGATTCGCGTTGCTGTCGGTGTGCAGCTGGGTGACCGTCGCTACATTGACACCGAGATTCAGGCCGTTTGCGACGGCTACTCCCGCAACTCGTGGGCCGTCGAGGCCGTCTACGTGGGCAACGAGGACCTGCAGAACGGCGGCTTCGGTTCCTTCTCGGCCGACGAATTGGCCGGCTACATCCGTCGCGTCAAGAGCTGTGTCGGCAACACTCCCGTCGGCTCGGCGCAGCGTATCAACGAGTGGTTGAGTGCCGACCAGGCCTGGACGCTGGCCAATGCCTGCGACATCATCGGTGTCAACATCCACCCGTACTTCACGCCCGGTAGTCAACCCGCTATTGAAAAGCTGAAATCTCAATGGGAGCAGATGATAAGCAAGTTCGGCGCTGCCAAGGTGCACCTGACGGAGACTGGCTGGCCGTACGCGGGTGAGACTTACCAGGGCAACGTCCCGTCCAAGGAGAACATGCAGCAGTTCCTGTACGACTACGCGTGGTGGGCCAAGAGCGTGACCCAGTCGTACTGGTTCATGATGTACGACACGACCGTGAGCTACACTGGCTCCGAGTGCGAGAAGCGCTTCGGTCTGTTCGGCACCGATATGTCCCAGCACGTCAGCATCCCAGACTACCAGAACCAGCAGAAGCGTCTGCGTCGCTAGACTGTCGACCTACCTACGGGGTTTTCAAAAACACCGATAGAAATACTCAACTTTCCTTGGTAGAATGCATTGCTCTACGAAAAAAAAGCACAACAAAAAAAGGCAACATCAGCAAAAATACAAGAATTCCTTGCCAAAAAATCATTTTTTCCTTATTCTCAGTTCGTATCATACATCGTTATGGAGTCCAACCCGCTGCTTCTCCGCGCCGATGTGGAGCCTCTGCTGACCGAGACGCGGCTCCAGCTGCTGCACAAGCAGCCGGACCGAGCGCGCATGAGCTTCCTGCGTCTCCCGGAGCTGGAGACGCGACGCAAGAGCTTCTTGGAAGCCATTCTGAGGGACTTCTACGCCGCCGGATTGTACGACGTCCCCGTGCTGTTGACGTTCCTGGAGGCGCTCCCCAGCTGGAACTGGACGCTGGACGGCTGTTCCATTCTCCACAGCGTCAGCTCCGCCCTACGAGAGCCCAGTACCGAGCCAGGAGGAGACGCTTTACGAGCGCTGGAGACTCGACAGCGCAAGTTCCCACAACTTCCCTTGGCCTTCTTTTTATTGAAATTGATGAGTCATTTAGAAGGCAGTGCCCGAGTTAGAGCCGAGAGCTACTGGTACAAGTGGGTCAGCCCTACTTTAAGAGCTGTAGCTACAGGACAACCACTGGAGCTCAAGATCTTGAGTAGAACAGGACGGACCGAGTACTTTGACGGAGATCCTGCGAAGGAGGAGCTGCTGTATGCACCGGGGAATTCAGGCTCTTTTGATACAGACAGAAGACACGCTCTGACGTGGGTGGACAGGGAGGAAGGCGAAGAAGAACAAACAGCGCCATGGCCTAGAGACAAAGACCGCAAGAAAGCTCAGTGGAGACTCATCCCGGCTGATGCTCATACCGACACTTTTCTAGTACAAAGTGAACGGTTTGAAGAGTTTTTATATTCCGCGGATTATGCAAAGTTTAAGAGGGATAAGAAGGGCAAGACCCGAAGCAGAGTGTTCACGTGGAGGAAAGCGCAGGAGTCTCCTGGCCCAGCAGGCAAGTGGCAGCTTGTGGCGTTGAGTGGCAAGGAGAGAGACGTATTTGCCCTATATAACCCTTATCAAAGGGAATTTTGTACGCTCCGACAGAAGATCTGTTGGACAGTAAACGGCGCCATGTTCTGACAAGAGCAGCGTTGGATGGAGCTCGAGTGGACGTAGACACTGAGGGTGGAGCGATGTGGTGTGCGTGGCGTGTGACTCCAGCACAACAATCGCCGATGGAGCGAGGTGTTGAAGCCTTTTTGGTAAGCAATATCCGGTTGCGGTGGAGCAGCTTACACTGGCGCTTCAAGATCTACCCGACAATACCGAACACGTCAAATGCTTTGCGTACAGGATGACTGCAAACCTGCGACTGCGTCGATTTGACTTGGTAGCGCCTGACTTCCAAGCCATTCAAGCGCTTGGTGGTGATAAAGCTGCCATCTTCCATGGACTAGCGCATTTGTGGGAAGAAAACGCTAGCTATCTTGCAGCTATGGCGGCATCTCCGTCGGATGTCCAGGTGCAGGCCTTGGAAATTGAAACTTCGCCCGATAATCCGTTTTTATGCGTCACCAGCTCGCGAAAGGTGACGACAGTTTTGTGCGGCGCGATTTCCAGGCGGCCATTGTTTGCTACCAAGAAGCCGCGACGTGCAGCTCGTCCCCATCGAAAGGTAATGAACTCGAGGATGCCGAGACAATCAGGCAGCGTGTCCGAGCGTATGTGTCATGTGCTAAATGTTTTTACGCGCTGGATGAAACGGAGAATGCGTGGCAGTATCTGTCGATAGCTCATGATATTACGGGCGTGTCGGTAGAGAGTGAAGCTTCCATTCTACTCTGGAAGGGAAAGTGTAGACGCATCCAGAAGGCGTACGAGGAGTCTCTAGAGTTACTAGAGAAGGCTTTTGACCGTGCGGTGGCGGCCTCCGCGACTTCAGTGAGTCTGCCAACTGCTGCAACCGCGCCATTGTCTGCTGCGATGCTGAAAAAGTCAATCCTGATGGAGATGAAAGTTGTAGGACTGCTTCGTCAGGGGTTTACGACACGTTATTGTCCCCTGATGAAAGCGCTAACCGAACCGGGGGATGCGGTTGGTGGCGACGCCGAGAAGACACTGACTCAGATGATGGAGGTCTTCCATTGTCCGTTGAGCTTGGAGCTGATGGATGACCCAGTCACCACCCCAGATGGAAACACTTACGAACGCGCCATGATCGAACAGCATTTGGAAGTAAATGGGTGCTTCGACCCGTTGACACGCGCTCCGTTGACCAAAGTGCAGCTTCATCCTAATCGTGCATTAAAGCAGCTGATGGAGACGCTACTTAGTGACCACCGTCTGGGTCTGCTGCTAGCGTCGTGTTCGACCTAGACGCTTTTTACTTGTATGGGGCTTTTGTCTGCTACAACCATATTCATGTTTCATGTTTTTGGTCAGCCATCGAAACATCAATCAGTAGTCGCAGTAGTCCTCAATCATCATGCAGCAGAAATGACTACGACCACGCTTTTCAAATCGCCAAGCCCCAAGAATGAATGACTTCTCCACCAGTACGCACGACAACGAAGTTTGTGTGTCGCGAATGCCTACCCAACTTCGGGCCAGTAGTGGTCGATATAGTGGATAGATTTCTGGATGATGAATTAAAAGACAACCGAGAGTTCTCAGCTGCATGTGAACGTGGGGACCCCATCGACGTCCTCGAGTTTTACTTACAGAGGACGACGCCGAACTGGAAGCGGAATGTACTAAAAATCTGATGGATGCTGCTGCGAACTCAGGTAATCTGGCGTTGCTTCGATGGCTTCAGCAAAATCGACCCGAAGGCTGCACGACCAAAGCCATGGACTCTGCAGCTGCTAGAGGATACCTTGAGGTCGTAAAATGGCTGCATGCAAACCGATCTGAAGGCTGCACGGCTAAAGCCGTTGACGAGGCAGTACGTGGTGGTCATCTTGACGTTGTCTGTTGGTTCCTTGAGAATCGCTCGGAGAGATACGCTGAAGAAGGACTGATCCAAGCTGCGTGGAATGGACACTTGAAAATGTTCTGCTTTCTCAACGATAATAACAGTAAATTCCAATCTCAAATCGTTAACCAGGCACTGCGAGATGCTGCGGAAGTTGGTCACTTGGCGGTGATGAAGTTGCTGGCACCTCATGTGTCAAAGCGAAAGAGACGTTTTAAAGTTGGGTTTTGGTTCGAGCTTTTAGAGTGGACTCGGAAAACGCTGGACAGAATGAGAGGACGCAGCTCAAAGCGGCAGCAAGACGCGAAGTGCCAGATATTGGACGCGTTGACATGGTTCCGCAAGCATGTATATATCCAAAATGAACTTGTAACAAGTATGCTGAGCATCGTGTTGGAACGAGGACATCCCGAGTTGGTCGAGTGCTTCGTCACACACAGCGAAGATTTCTGGGAAGGTTTCTGGGAGTTCAATAGATCGATCGTCGAAACTGAAGGAGTTGACCATGATCCAGTGGCTTCTGGACCGCTTCCCGGGGTGTCCTGTTTATTGAGAAGTTTAAGAAGAGATTGCCCAAATTGGACGTGTTGGGCTTCTGCAAATGGTAGAGACGAACGGACCTTGTGAGATCAGTCCCTTTGACGACAACCTACTCAATTCCGCGGCTAGAAATGGTCATTGTTTTTAGGGGAACAAGAAGCTGGCATTAAGTATGGCATCGGCACTCGTTTATCCAACAGTAACTAGCGATTCTGGAATGGTGAAAAACTACTTTTGAGACTTGGAATGCATCAGAAGCGATGGATGCTGCTGCTACGAAGCAGGACAATTTGAAAGTGCTGCAATGGTTTTACGACAATGCGAATGCAAAGAGCTTGTCTGCAGGAATTGCAGCTTCTGTCCGTTGTAGACAGATGGATATGATTGTGTGGACATGCAAGTACGACAAACGCGGATTCACGTGGGATGTAGTGGCTTTTGCTGCACTCACAGACACGGCCTACCTTCAGCGACAATGACTTTCAGCGTCCTTTAGGAAGGGCGCAACGATTCCCAATCTCTGTGGGGCCGAACTTCTCCATTGGTTTCTCGAAAACTACTTGTAGGAGCGAAGACAGCTAGGCGGAAGAAAACATGAAATACAATCCAACTTTTTTATCGGTGCTGTCCAAACGCATGTGAAGAAGCTGGTAATTAAATCCAGCAGTGCCAACTCAGCTAGACTCGGCACGGGAGACCATCTTGATTTTCGCGTCGAGCTTGCCTTTCATCGGTAGCGTGATGGAAACGACGTAAGTCACGTCCTCAGGGTGCTCCAATTTGACTCGGTATTTGCTCAGCAGAGACGCCACGATTAACTTCATCTCTAGCATCGCTAACGTTTTCCCAAGACACAAGCGCGGACCCGAGTTAAAAGCAACGAACTTGTACGCCGAGACCGAGATGACTTTGCCCGTTTGGGGATCGATCCATCGCTCTGGTTTGAACTCAGCCGCATCAGGACCCCAGACGTGCGGCATGCGGCCCATTGCGTACATTGGCAAAACAGCTTTCGCGCCTGCCGCGATAAACGTTCCATCCGACAGGACGGTGTCGTGGACAGCTTCTTTGCCGACGATGGGGACTGACGGATACAGTCGCAGCGTCTCCTTTAGAGCTGCCTCGACATACACGAGGCTGCTGGCTTCCTCCATGGACGGACTGCATTGTCCTCGCAACAGATTGGGCACCTTGGTGGCAATCTCCTGCCGAATTTTGCTTTCGACAGGTGGGTTCTGCGCGAGGCAGTGGAAGAACCAGCTGAGAGCTTGCGCCGTCGTGTCTCGGCCAGCGACGATGAAGTTCATGACGATATCACGGATGTATAAAGCGTCCAACTTCTCATCTGCGTTGGTCGAGTCGAGGAATAGTGAGACGAGGTTTTTGCTAACTTGGCCTTGCTGTTTTGCCCCCGTCGAATGGTTTTCAAGTGTCTTCGTCACGATGTCGAGGATGGTCGAGTTGACCAGACTCATGTCCCGTTGCAGTTGTCCCTCCATCCCCACGCCAAGCCATTGCTGCGCTTTCCAGAACCATTTCGGACGAAGGAACCGTTGTAGCAAAGGTTGTTGGCATCGGTCGAACGCCACTTGGAACGGATGCTCCTTATCGGAATCCAGGCACTTCATCTGCACACCGAAGCCAATCTCAGCGAATGCTTCGAACGTGAAGCGATTCAGCAGTCGAAAGAGGTCGACGGTCTCATTTGCCTGCGCTGCCCGATGGAAAATCTGCTCCATGACGACGAGATGGCGTTGAATGGTGATCGTCATGGAGTCTCGAAGAGCTCGCATCGTGAACAGGTTGCTCGCTGTCTTGCGTTGGTGATACCACTTGTCGCCGTCCACAGCGAAGATGCCTTGGCCGAACAACTCGCGCGTGTATTCGGCCATCGTTGGGCCTTTCCGGAAGTCGTGGAACTGGTTCTTCATGACGTCTTCAAACGCCTGCGGGGTCGACACCAACGTCCCGTCGGGCATGCCTAAGGACCGGATCATGACTGGTTCTCCTTTGGCTTCTTTGCACAGCGAGGTGATCCAGTCGTGGCGAACTGGCATGTTCTTGATCACGTCCAGCGTGTTCTCGAGCAACGGCAGTGTCGTCGAGGGCCGCAACACCTTCCGAGTTCCTTGTTGGTGGCCATTGGAAGCCCTCAGCAAGTGCCAAATAACAGGCAAGGCGATGAGTCCTCCTAGCGCTGCCACTGCAGCAACGCTGGACGGGACTTTGTCGAGCAGTTGGTCAACCGTCAGCATGCTGTCAAGACTTGTGTCCTTGGCTGCAAAAGTCGAAGTGATTAAATGCTGTACGAAGTGAAAGTGAAGTGAGTTTGGAACGTTTGAACCCCTCGGAGGTGAATCAACGGATAGATCTGTCTTCGCTACATGTAGACGCCACTAGCAAGCGCTAGGGGGCAGCTTCCAAGTGAGACCTTGACATTCAGGCGCCTTTAATCGGCAGAGTGATCAACAGATCGTACGGGACGTCCTTGGAATTCTGCACTTCGATGTGGAGCTTGCTCAGCAACCCCACCACGACCAGCTTCATCTCTAGCATCGCTAGACTCTTGCCCAGACACATGCAAGGGCCAGCTTTGAACGACGAGACTTTCACTAAGTAGCTTCCCGTATCGGAATCGATCCACCGCTCCGGTTTGAGCGCTTCAGCATCAGGTCCCCAGACTTGCGGCATCCTCGCCATCGGACAACGTTGTGTTGCGAGCCGCGTGTTTGAGGTTGATTGGTACTGACTCCTTTAGAACAGCTACCAAGTACACGAGCTGACTCAGCTGCTCCATTGATAAAGGATCGGTGGCTATCTCTGCCATCTCTTGCGAATGGCAGCCTCCTCATGACGTTGCGTAAGGTTGACGAAGAACCATGTGAACGCCTGGGCGATGGTATCTTGTTGCAGACGTTGTCGATGAAGAGCGACACAATGTGCTTGACCTTTTAAGCGTCATTTCCCCGGTGCTCGAGAGCATTCTTAATGATGCTCAGCACAGTGTTGTTGATCACTTGAATATCACGTTAAATCTGGATCCCAAGCCACCGCTGTGTGCTTTAGAGCCAACCTGGACAAACGAAGCGGAGTACAAGGCCTCGTTGCGCCCTGTCGAACGTCGTTTGAAACAGATGCTCTTACTCTGCATCGAGGCCTCCCATGTGGACACCGAAGCCGATCTCGCTATGAACTGCTGCTGGGTGTGTGGGCTTCGACTTTGCGGCGGCGAGAAGTCAAATGCCGTCCCTGCAACTATCGGCACTCTGGTTTATTCTTGTTCCGCCATTCCATGTGGTAGGCGAACCTCGTTGCATTTGTCTGAATATCTCTCGCATCAGGAAACCCGTTTGCCGCTTGCTCCGCTTTCTGCGCTCGCTTCGTGCGCTTCACGCGGTAATCTGTACGGCCTGTGGGAAAGTTGTCGAACTGGGTCTTGAGCACGTCTTCAAATGCCTTTGGTGTGAACAGCAAGGATTTTTTCCGCATCGCTAGAGCTTGGAAAAGAATCGGCTCGGACTGCATATATTCAGTATATCTCCTCGAATACGTGGCTGCAATAGTGTATGTCTACGCTCTCCACGCTGTTCACAGATCTCCTCATTCCAACACATTCACGACGGCAGCTTGGAATTGCCGTGCGTACTTTTAAAATAGAATCGAGTAATGTCCTTCACCGAATTTCGTTGTCCAGCGGCATGCCACCGTCTTCTTCCCGTCTTGGCGCCGCACTTTCGTTGAGAAAATTCATTTTGGTTAAAACGGCCCACGATGATAAGAGTTCTTGTCATGTAGCTGGAGCGGTACGAGCAATTGGGAATAGAATAGTAGTGTATGCTTCACTGAAAGAGCGCTTACCCCCTCCGAGCCAGCCCAGTTCCTGTCTGAGGGCAATGAGCTGGATTTCGACTACACCACAAAGGGAATGTTGGATCTCAGTGAAGTCATCATCGCGGAGCATCCTTGTGTGGCATTCCAAGTTGTGGATACGATGTTCGTCGTACGAAGCCCAACCGGTTGCAACGTTGTTTGACAGGACCATGCCGTGAAGTAACGTTTTCCGTTTAAATCGAAAATGGAATCACGTGGTTGGGGTATAGCGATTTGCCTGGGAAGCGGGGGCGAGTCGTCAGACATCACGCTGCGCGCTGCGTGGCGAGGATTCGTTAGTCGTCGTCTCCAACGGAATCGTCCCTGATTGGCTGTTTTTTTAAGTCTGGCGAGGTATCAATTGTAATGGGATCACTTCTGTTGATTGGCCCTTCCCCCAAAATCTTCGATGACTCGTCGACGTCACCATGGACAACAGACACAAACCCAGGCGACCCTTCCCAAGTATCAACGACTGTTAGACCGAAACCTCGATGACGGGAAGGCTCGATAGCAACGGCCCGACCTTCCGAAACCTCGGTGACTCTTCGGGGCCTCGGTGGCTGAATCAACGAGGTCGTATTTAGGAAGCGGATCATATTTCACTGCATGCTCGTATGGAAAGTAGGAAAGATAGGATTTACATAAGCCCGAATGAGAACTATATATACAGAACAGAATTCCCCCTCAAGCACACAAGGGCCAAGTCCAGCAGCGGAATCGTATTCGGTACGTTGCATCTGAATCCACCCGTTTAAGCGGTTATGTCTGTCGGTGGGTTCGTTTATCGTGAGGTCGGTACTCGTCTCTCGGCCAAGCCATGAGTTTGTGGCAAGGTTGAGTGTGTATATAGCAACGATTGAATTGCCACCGCTTGTATTCGGGGTCGAATGCCCCCCTCTTCTCTAAAGGTCACCACAGGCTGAGACCTCGGTGGACTCGCAGTCGGCCTAAATTGGCTTTGGACCCGTCTATTGTTGGGCCAGCGAGGTTTGGCGAGCTCGCGAGCTCGCGCTAGTGGCGTTTATTTACTTGGGAAGTTTGTGTGAACGGATCGCAAGACCAATCAGCCCAATTGCTAGGGCAGAATTTGAGTCTTCAGTTCGGAGCCCCAACTCTCGTTGACCTTCCTGGTTGACGTTTTGTTGTGGGTGGCGTATACCCGTATTATCAACGAATTTCACATGGATTTCTATACCACAACTGGTCTTGACGTTTTGAAAACTATTCTGAACTTGTGCGGTGACTGTTTGCACACATGTTGGCCCGTTTGCTGCGTTGTGAGCGCTAAATATACACTGCGAATGATCTGGTTCCTGTTTTCAGATTTCTTGGGGGATCCTATTGTTCAGAGTTTTGTAGGACCCCCCGTTGAGTATTACGATCTTCACAAAGTCACGCATCCAACCCTAAGAGCTTGTATAAGTGAACCCACGCCAACTGCCCTAGTTAGGAGACAACTAGCAACGAAGCTCTGCGACAAGCGCTACGAGAACGATACAAAATCTGGTTAATGTAAAATGGCAAGTGCTGTACCCTGATACATGGACTTACCTCAACGGGGAATCTGTTATGAACCGCGTAATGCTTTGTGACGACAGCACCTACGTCCGCTGGTCCACGTACAACCCACCATAGTCTCATTGCAGAACGAGAGTTTTTAAGGGGACGGATATCAAGGGTTTGATGAAGAAGTTTGCTTTCGTCAATATTTTGGGCCAGGGTAGCAGACAATATGACGACCAACAAAAGCGTAAGGTCATCCATCCAGAAGGATCTCTACTTGGTGTTTTTCCCACAGATGTATCTCGCTCTTGATCCGTCTGACTGTTAGATATATCACGAAGCATCTCAATAGGTTCGGGCGACTTGATAGTGCACTTTATCAAAACGAGGCAGCCTCTTTTGGTACAAACTGGCCTGACGGGAACATATAAACTAAACTATAGCGCTCGTACTGCCTGTTGACAAAGTCGTGTTGCAGACAAAGAAGCTCTGAAATCTAGAAAGTGTTGCACTTATATATTGCTATACTGTAATAATTAGCTTTGTAGTCCCAGCACCTGCAATAGGTTGCATCACCTCCGGGCAGCATCGATATCTTCTGATTGACAGATATATTTCACATTTATCGTTCGTGCGACATTCACCTATTTGAATTAGTTGATATATTATTTCACACTTCGCTGAGGTGGATGGCACATGCAACATCGCAGTAATTGATCAAGATGGTCGAGTATTAGTTTTCAGTAACTAGATCAGGGGTGGAATGATATATATATCACTTAAGATCAAAATCTACTTTAACCGATGAATAGTATGCTGCAAAATGGAATCTCCGCTGGGATCCCTCCTTAGCTCTGAAAGTAAATTCAGAGTACACACGCTAGGGTTGAACGCTGTTTCGCGTCAATCTAAGATTCAGAAAATACCCTGCAGGCCGACACTAATTCTTGCGACTTGCTCAAAATGAACCGCGGAATGCAATCCTAAACAGCACCGAGGTCATGACACGGTGGTGTCGTTAGAAGAAGACGATGCCACATCTGCAAACGCTATCTAAATTCCAGAAGGTTTTCGAGTGCGACTCAACACCAGCATCAAATATCTATCGTATGGTCCTGGAGATGACGGGCTAATACAAAGTCATTCCGATGCCTATCAGAGAAGTGGGAAATTTTGGAAGGTTCTTGATTTTATGTACAACGACGACGAACACGACGTTGCACATCTTTTGAAGATAACAGGCTCGTGGGAAAACGACGAAATTTGAAGTATGATTTGTCACTACTGTTGAATATTTGTGCATCCGGACAGACGCATGCGTCCACCGTACCTACGTAGCCAAGTGGTAAAAATAACCTCACTGTGAGCCATTTGTTCGGGCGGGTATAACTATTTTTGTTCAGGGACTCGTGCTTTTACAGGCCATTACCACTGCGCTTGTTGCCATGGCATGACGCTGGAAACAAACGCCAGGCAGTGCTGCCGTCGCCTGACAGGAAGCTCGCGTGAGCGCGAGATGTAGTAAGCTTTTTCAAAGCCAATCGAGACATACACTCATCGTTGGACAAGTTTTACAACCACCTGAAACCGTGCTCGATGTACTCGCAGCATCGTGTTTGAGCGGTCGAGACAGAAATTCGACACAGCGTTTTCTTAGACGCTATTTAAGGGGGCGAAACCAAGAAATGTCTATAGGCCGGCATACGGACGCCATCACTGGTGGAACTTTGACGAGATACACGTTGAGCTACCTGGCATGTTCCAGCCTATCGTCCATCCAGGGCACTGAAAACACATCCCAGTTTAGAAGAACCCCTCATCGTCACTTCTGTTAGCAAAGTGATATTCTAGAAATGCAACTGAAAGCTGGGGATTCCACCAACCAGCGCTGTCTCCGTAATTTTACGCTCTGTGAGCTGACTGAAGTCTTCTTATCGCTCCATAGGCTTTTACCTGTGGAATCGGCGAGAAATATGACAATGGGCAGCTCTTTATCGTTACCATCACAGCGCATTTTAAGTATGGACCGTTTGACTGGTCAAACATTTAAGCAAATGCCTTTTTGATCGGCGCCTTAAATCTTGCAGACGTCTGGCTCTCACCTTATTTGCTGTACCTTCTGCCGGAACTTTCGTGCTTCTTTCTCCTTGGCAGAAGAATTAGTTTTTACCTTGGCGTATATTTGTCCGCAACGAGAGTCCGTGACGCTGAAGAAACCATTGCTGTCCAGCTCCATTTTCCTAAATTGTTTTGGTGGTACACCATCTTCTATAGCAATTTCCTGCGCTTGCGACTGCTTTATCAATCGCGACACAGGGACGCCATCTATCAGCAGAGGATTCACCCACTCCACCCACCAGCCTCTCTTCACCTGTCCTCGACAGCATTCTTGCGGCCCCGGCTTTCCTGGCCAACCTCAAGCTGATGATGGTCGAGAAAGCAGCCGTGGCTTCAATGTGAGCTTGATTCTTCTCCCATTGGTAAATTTGCTTCCTACTTCTATTGTGGCCACCTACTCGAGGCGAGGCAATTGAATGGGCAAAAATGTCGTGGAAGCAACTTAGTGTTTTCGTAGTAAGAAGCGGATTCAGCGGAGAAACAAAATCAATATTGCCCTTCCGACCATGAGAACAATATTGCTGAGACGCAAGAGAGTCTTCATGTCATCGGACACTGTCCACGACTCGAAGGACGTTGTGGAGCATCTCATTACCGGAATACTAGCGAAGCAGTAATGCACTTCGGCACCGATATGTATTTTTGTAAATCACAAAAAAAGCTTGAGGTTTTACTCACAATGCTGCCGCATCCGGAAATACAAATGCTTACAGCAAGTAAAACGGTTTGAAAACTGATGATACAACACTGATCGAGTTTATCCCGTATATGGGTGCCTAGGGCCAGATGACCTGAGAGATTTAATGGATCATGACAAAATAATCGGGTTTCTGGCGTGGCGCGAATTGATATAGTTTTAATTTCTTCGATAAATGGAAACAATAATCTTCGCCGCGTGCTATTCCAGCGCCACAGCTGAGCACAACTTCGTGTCCCACAATTTGTATAGTCGCAGGCACCTAACCAATATATCAAGCCGTCGGTCAAGGAGCCGGTGTTCTTTTTCTTAAATAAAAACTCGCATGTAAAGATGCTGGGTTTTATGAGTCATTGGATAACATCGTAGTATCTTGGATGGCGAGGAGCCTGGCGATAACAGCACACAGAAAACATGGGGGTAGTGATAGAAAATCTATTTAATGTGTGCGTCTTAAATCCGAACACGTGGTACTTCGATCATGGTGAAACTACCAGGTATTTGTTAACAACAACATAAAAAATAGTTTTTCAACACAATGTTTCATTAGGCCCGGAAACGGAGCAGTCCTGCATTTCTTTAATAGAGATTCCGTGAAATTCGTGCGCCTCGAGAATAGCCAGATTTACAAGCCATCACATTCACATCGATCTCCCAATCAGAATCTGAACCAAGTTCATCTGTCCTTCAATTCGAAAGTGCAGTAAACCCGCTACAGTGTTACGTGGACTTGGTCGCTGCTGAACGCTTGATCGACGGGTCAAATGTGTCCTAAGTGGTCTTAATGGATACATCCCCCCTCCCCCGGATCCAAAGTAATTAAAATATAGCCTAGCAAGCCCGTCAACAGTGCTATATACTATGTTATCCACTGGGGAGGATATGAGAAGCTGTAGCGAGAGCCAACAACAAACTTGCGATGTCTGCTCGATATCGCGAATTGAGGTCCTGTGTGGAGTTTCCAGTCCTGGAAACAGGAAACGATATGCCCCTTGCTTAGTGAACGACCAAACAGCACGAGCGCGGTACGTATTGGGTTCTTCAAACTCTCTTAATAGCAGTCTTCCATTCTTTCAGAGCGAATTAATCGCCCACGGTTCCAGTATGTCTGGTAATAAAATCGATTTTCGCTAGTTGTGAGGCGCAAAGCTGCTTGTATTGATGCCTCCTCCTGCCGGGTGCGGCGAGGAGGTAACCCTTGAGAATGGTGGCGATTCTAGCAGGAAGAAGTCGCCCCTGCCATTAACTGCGCCATCCTATCCGTCATACTGCTGTCGATGCGGGTGTACCTCTCGAACACGGGGAGCGCCAGCGCCCAAACTGCTTGATGACTAAACTGTCCACACCGGCAGTGAACAACGCTGTTGCACCGCCAATCCGAAGCTAGTGAGACGAGAAGCGACTGGGATCGTGCCCGGCCGTTGCTGCCGCTGACGTGATGTACTTGGTGATG